>JAOXYD010000005.1:24826495-24842667 GCA_028565735.1 Pinacopodium congolense
ACAGTAGCATTGGGATGGCTCCACGCAAGGCACTGTATGGATGAAAATGTAGGTTACCGATGTGTTGGGAGGAAGTAGGTGAGAAATAATTGGAGGGCCCATAATTAATCAAGATCATGTCAAAGAAGATTATATTAATCAAGCAGCGGCTAGTGATGGCTATCAATAGGCAAAAGAGTTATGCTGATATGAAGAGCAAGGAAGTTGAGTGTCAAGCCAGAGACTTCGTATTCTTAAAGTATCTCCGATGAAGGGTGTGATGAGATTTAGAAAGAGAGGAAAATTGTCTTCAAGGTATATTGGACCATATGAGATAACTGAAAAGGTTGGAAATATGGCATACCAATTGGTATTACCCCTAGATATGGCTCAAGTCCACCCAGTATTCCACATTTCTATACTTCTCAAGTACATTTTAGATCCTTCTCATGTACTCCAACTGCAGAGCGTAGAGGTGAGTGAGAATCTGACTTATGAAGAGGAGCCGGTAGTTATTGTAGATTCACAGGTGCGATAACTTCAATCAAAACAAATTTCCATGGTTAAGGTGATATGGAGGAATGCCCGCATTGAAGAAGCTACATGGGAGACAGAGCGAGAGATGAGAGAATTGTATCCATATCTGTTTCCTCAACAAACTTTATTATAAAATTCGAGGACAAATTTTTTTGTAAGGGGGAGAGAATTTAACACACCGTTTTACTATACATATATTAGACCCTTCTTCTTCTTCTTCTTCGTCTTCTTCTTCTTCTTCTTCTCTCTCTCTCTCTCTTATATTTTCTCTTATTTTTCGTTTTAACCCCCTAACTCTCACTATTCATGAATCCCCTCTTTTCACTCATTCTTCATTATCGATGATTCAAACCAGTAAGTGTTATATACCAATATCTTCATCTCGATGAGCTCGTCACAACTATACCTATTTCGACCTCCATCATCATCATAATCATCGCAGAAATCAAGGAGAAAGGTCAGTGAACAACGTTAATCGTCGATTCGTTGCTTTTGGTGGTTGTTGCCGATCACCACCATTACCATTAATCGACTCGTCTTGATGTTAAGAGATAAAGCCCTCTAGTCTTATTAAAATCTATTAAGAATCTAAGTATGTTGCTTTGGAGAAAGTTGTCCTACTCATCAAGAGCTTTAATTTAGTATAAAAAATGTTAAATTCCTAGACCAAAAGTTTTTCAGTGACCAAAGGGAATATTCCAGTCTCTGGTAAAATATTCAAGCCATTAGAAGTACTGCTCCAACAACTATTTTGGTCATTTTTTAACAAAATTCAAGAAATGATACTGATCATTTTTCTCTAAATAACTATAGTGAGATTCTCAACGGTTTGCGAATTAAAAATCTTAGAAAGTTTAAGCGATAATAGGAATAATAACTAAATCGCATAATTGGAATACTTTAGTAATCCAGGTATTACATAAGTTATTATTTGAGTCTAATAACTCTTATTTAGGACTGAATAAGATATTTTTCTTTTTTTAATAGGTAAATCAGGAGTAGAACCGGTGTTACAAGGCTCAGACGGACGGCAACACTTATCAGGTAAGTTCATATTGATTTATGGTTACCATATTCATACCAGTGAGTGAATAAAGTTTAAAGTTGGTTTAGATAACCACATAACTGCATATCCACATTCACATGCATGAATATCTAGATATATCGAGACACACACACACACACACACATATATTTGAATCTGATTAAGTATATATATATATATATCTAAATAGTCATATTCAAATTCTTGAACTTTTTCGTATGTAAGCATATAATCCCTGGTACCTTGTAAGTATTTTTAAACACATTTAACTAAACTTTAGTGCTTAATACCTAGGTTAGACAAGCATTTACCTATCAATTCAATAATGAATACTGACCATACATTAGATTGCCCACTACAATAGAATACGAAACATTTTGCATGACCTCTTTCCAAATCTCATTTTTTGGAAATTATGTCAAAGATAATTTCTCTTTATGCCAAAGATAATTTCTTTTTATTAGATATTAGTAATGCACATGTTTTACAGTTCTCTATATTAAAAATTTGTTATACTCACTCAATGTATACTTTTTAAGAAAGACTGAGTGAATTTTGAGATTTATCTTGGTCAATTTAAATATCTAACACAAGAGATGCTTCCCATTAATCCTTCATGTCAAATTGTTTAAACAATCGTTGCTTAAACTCATGCATTATATTCAAATCATTATATATAAGCAATATATTATCTACATACAAAAGTAGAAAAAATGACTTTGTTTCCCATCAACTTATAATAGAAGAATCTCTCAACTTTATTTTCTATAAAACCAAATGAGATAATCATATCATCAAACTTTGGATACCACTAGTAAGAAGCTTGTTTCAATCCATGTATTGATTTCCTCAATCTATAAAAAAAAAAAAAAGACTTGTCATCTTCCTAAAAATCTTCATGTTACTCTATATATGCCTCCTTATAAAGATATATATTCAGAAAAGAATTTTTAATGTCCGTCTTATTTAACTATATAGCATAATGAGCTACTATTATCATAATCATTCTAAATGCATCCTTACAAGATTCAAGAGAGAAAGTGACATAAAAAGTCAATTTCTTCTTTTTGAGTGAATCACTTGACAACTAATATGGCTTCAAACCGCTCAACGTTACCCAGAGAACCCTTTTTAGCCTTATAAATCCATTTATAACTAATAGGTTTATAGTTATGAGGTAGATTAATGAGTTTCTATACCTGATTATACTTTATGGACTAGATCTCATCCCTTATTGAATCTTGTCATAAATTGACACGTGAACTATAAATAACTTCTAGAAAATAACTAGATCTATTACATGACAAATATCGTAATTAATCTCTCCCAAATAAAAAATATAATTAGATGAAATAGTAGGTCCTCACCCTAGTAGATCTTCTTAATGGAACCTATTTAACTTGATCATGTCCCGCAAGAACCTCATTATATATCTGTATTAGTTTATGGTTTTATTCTAGAATGGAACTATGTCTAACATCCACTAATCCAAACTAAATCTATATAGGATAAGAAATGATAGTAGTTTGAAAACTACTTCCATTTAAAGTATAAGATTGATATACTTCATCAAACACATCATTCTTTAGAAACTTAGTTGTCTATAAACTATGCTACTATTATACAATTTACTAAGTATTTGACAAACACATTTTTTTCTGATCCTAAAGACCCATTTTTTTCCATAATACACACCTCCATGTTCAGATTTGGCAACCTCAATTGATTTTTCCAATTGGTTCTCGAATTTAGTTTTAAAGATCTTGAACTTTTCAAAATCTTCAAACTTTTTTTTTATTAAGAACAAATATCCATATCTAGAAAAATCATCAATGAATATTATAGAATATCTAGATCCATAAATAGTCGGTGAAAAGGACCATAAATGTCAGCATAAATAATGTCTAATAACTAGAACTGTAACTAACTTGTTTATTCTTTATTTTATTCATTTTACCTTTATAACAATCAATACATATCTCTAAATCTATAAAATCAAAAGTTAGAAAAATATTTGCCTTTTATTAATCTCTCAATTCTTTTTTTTTAGAGATATGACTTAAGCACTTATGTCACAACATGTATAATTTATCTTTTATGAGGGTTCTTTTACCAATGACCTTTTTGGTAACATATGAAGAAGCATAGAAATCATTAAAAATTAAATAAATTACATGTAAACTATACGACAAGAAAGTAGTATCAATACATTTTTCATCATACAATAATTTTACATTAGAGTTATAGATCCCAAAACTATAATCTTCTTTATTCAAACAAGTTTAAAACCCTTATTTAGATTTAAGTACATAATTCTTAAAAATTCTACATGCACATCTTTGTTATTGTCAACAATCAGATTTAACTCTTCTTTATTTGGTTGTATTTTAAATATGCACCCTGTTATAATAGAAGTAGCATGAATAGAAACTCTACTATGTAGCACTAAGAATCAGGTGTGGCTATAGTAATATTAGATTTACAAATATCACAAGAAAAAAAGTCATCAAGTTGTTCCTACTTTTCTTTCCATTGTTTACAATTTAGGCAATCTTGTTTCTTATGATCTTTTTACTTACAAAAGAAGCACTTAATACTCTTTATGGCATCACTAGGGATCTTCACTCCACTAGTCTGATTAATATCCTTAAATGAAGGGCATCAAGGGTATTTACCTTTAGTCTTGAAGGCTTTAGCTTTAACTTTAGGTTTGGTGATAATTAAGGCTATATAAGAAAAATTTTCAGTTTCTTTTCTTTAACCACACAAGTAATCAAAGAATTGATGCTACAATTCTAGCCATAATGTTTTTGGAACTCCTCCTCTTGCCAACAAGCTTCAAACCATGTTGAGAATAGTTTTGCTTTTTCTCTCTGATACACCACTTTTTTATGGTGTATATGCAGTTGTAATTTCTCTCCAAGTGTCATGATTAGCATAAAAAGCTTCAAATTCCTTTGAGCAATATTCACCACCCTAATTTGTAGGAAGCATCTTGATTTTCTTTCCTACTTTATTTTCCATATGGGCTTTAAAGTTCTTAAATGTAAAGAAAGTTTGTGATTTTTCTTGTAAAAAATAAATCCATATTTTCCTTGAAAAATTATCAATAAAGGTAATTAAATATCATTTACCTCTATTAGAAGTGGGATTTATTGGGCCACAAATATCTAAATACACCAATACTAAGACATATTTTGATCTCCATGACTTTCCTTTTGGAAATTCAGAATGATAATGTTTACTAATAACATAATCTTCACAAACTTTAGATGGAGTTGTGATTTGCATAAGGCTAATCACCTTCTTTTTTTTTTTTGTTGGGGAGTCTTCAAGCCGATAAAACTTAAGTGGCCATAATGAAAATGTCATAGCCAGGAAGTGTCTTTCTTTTCAGCCATCATATATGATTGAATGTTTTCAATCTTCAACAGGAACAACGTATTTGAATTCATCTAGATAACTACAATGGAACCTCTAATAGAATCATGAATTTCACAAGCACTATCTTAAATGATGACAAAAAAAAAACCTTTCTTTTGTGATTGCCCAGTACTCAATAGGTTACGTTTCAGATCGGAGGCATACAAGACATTAGAAATTGATTGAACAAAACCAATCTTTGTTCTAATTTTAATATCACCTTTTCCCATTACTTCAATTTTAGAGGAATCAACAAAAGACACTATAGAATGAAATTCTTCATTTAGGTGTGAAAAAGAAGACTTACATCTACTTATATGATTGCTGCAGCTTGTGTCCGCATACTAGATATCTTATTCATATGTCTTTTGTCCTTAAATAGCCATTAACAATATTTTTGTTTCTTCTTTTTCATCAAAGTTCAAGTTGTTCGTCTTGTCTTTGCCATTGGGTAGCCTGGCATGATATTTAGAATGAAAATGATCAAGTTTGTAGCAGCTGAAGCATTCTACCTTGGATTTGTCAAACTTACGTCTCTTGTCTTTACCTTAGTCAACCTTAGAATTTCTATTGTCATCTCTATCTTCTCATTCTCCCTTTCCTCTTCCTTAATCCTTACTATATCCCCTTGAATCGCTAGACTTGGTGGAAGCTTATAAGGCCCATTCCTCCATTTTTGAAATTATGTTCATCTTCTATTCATGAACTACCAGAGAGCTTTGCAACTCATTTAAAGAAAGTGAGTCTATATCTTTAGACTTTTAAATGGACAAAAGAAAGTGAGTCTATGTCTTTAAACTTTTAAATGGAGCAAACAACATAATTAAATTTTGATGATAAAGAGCATAGGATCTTCTCCATGATGATGATGCCCTCCATCTTTTCTCAGTAACAATGCATTTTGTTGTAAATTTCTATGGTTCTAACACAATAACAGTAATAGACTCATTGTCTTTCATTGATAATGTTTCAAAATACTTTTGTAAGGCTTAAAGCTGGACACGCTTTACTCTAGTTGAACCTTGATATTTTTTCTTCATAGAGACCCAAATATCCTTAAAATTTTTCTTTACAAAGAATTATTTCTAAGATGGGATGATCAACAACCTAAAACAAGTAATTTTTTGCCTTCAGCCTCTTGGCTTCAAGAGTTGTTTTTTTTTAGCATCTTTTTTCTACCTCTTCAGCCCCATTTTCAACAATAAACCAATACTCCTTGGATGGAAATTTTCCATTAGCATGTTCCTATAGTCATAATGACCATCAAAGCATGGAATGGCTGCTTGCACAAAAGTTTCAGACACCATCGACCCTGCTCTGATGCCATTCATGAAACCAAAACAGGAACGAGTCAAATCTACTGCTAAAAATAAACGTGACAAAGAAATATTAAAGGGGAAATTAAAAAAAAACTTTTTTCCTTCCTATCTATTAAATTTAACTACACGAGAAGCTACTCTTTACAAAGCCAAATATAAAGGCAAAACCTAAAAAATGACAATAAATTAGCTAAAATAAACGAAAAACCTTGGTAGCACTCTTGCTCCTGCAGCTCCATTGTGACCCATTAATGAACTTAAATAAATAAATAATATATGAACCCAAAATCATATATGGACCATAATAAATAATATAATCAATACATGAATATAATTAAACTCTTAATAATGAACTAAAATATTCATATACCTAAAACTTAAATATTCATACATTTTAAATTAAACTTCTTCATAATTGCTCAGTTTTGTATTGTCCATATCCGAATCAAGCTTGAGGCAGCGAGCATGAATTTCAGCTCATCGTGATCTATGATCATATGTTTGAAAATTTAATGAATGTCCTTCCTGTGAAATACTTGCCGTTTTACGTGAAGATCTTCCAAATTTCAATAGTCAAAACCCTCTTCAATCTCTGGGAAAATCTTATAACTCGCCGAAAGCTAGTGGATTCGAACTATCAAGACTATACAAGAATGACAAGTATTTCGCGCGATGTCTCAAGACTTTGATAAGATACCAAGAACAATACAGTTCAGCTCTACTCTTGGTTGGAGATATAGAGCTCGACTTCTCGCCCATTGAGTGGTTGAACTGGTCTGGCATTTCTTTCTGCATGCTGCACATTAACTCTAAACATTACTTGTTTTACTCTAAACATTAATGTTTTTAGTAATAAAAAATACCTGAGGTTTTTAGTAAATCAAATTGTTTTAGAATCCATGTTTTGCAAATGATTCATGAATGTAGACGGATTAAAGTATGTATACTAACATCATGAACAGCCTCCCGAAGTGCTGTAACTTGCTGTCTTGAGACAGTCCGTATCTGCTTGCGTTTAAAAGAATAAGGTAAGCAAATTTGTTGTTAAGCGCAAGAAAATGAATATAAAAAATATATATGAAAAGATTAGGTGTCTTGATGAAGGAATGTGAACTTTACCTTTCTGTTTAGCGTCCAAATAACACCTTCAGTGCAGGGAGGAACCGTAAGAGAACCCATGTATCTATAATATTTCTTCCCACCAACCTTTATTTCCTTTGGATCAATTATTCCCTTGGATACCTCTAGTTTTTGGTCAGTCATGGACTTTATATCACCCAACAACTGAGAAGATGAAAACCACTCACTGATTTAGAAACCCTTTTGGAAAGTTCTTCAATTAGGAGTCAAAGGAGCAGATATGTGCTGATAATACCATTTAGGTGTCTATGAAATTAACATTGTTGTTAAATATCAAAGATTCAAGGAATTTGTGGGGCTTTTCTACCTTGGAAAGAAATGCATCGGGTCGGTGACTAATCTTGTACATGGCTCCTATAACAGCAATCTTGTTCTTCACGTTGGGGTCAGGGCTTTCGTGCACCATGTGAAGTTCCATGTCATACCTTGTGTAAGGAAACAATTTGATTAGATAGGTTGTTGTTGTTTGGGTGGTTTTTCAATACGAACAGAGAGACAGAGATACAGACCTTCTGCCATAGATGGTATGCTCTGAAGGTGAGTGCCAGTGGCATTGCTGGAGAAAGTACTCAGTTCCATTAATTGTTATTGACCCTGCATTGTGTCCTTCCCATTGAAGCTGCAATCATCATTACAGAGTCAGATTTGGATAACGTTTACAAGATAGGCAACATTTCAGATAGCCATAGTTGGAAAATTATTTCCTTACCGAAATGTCATGGCCTCGATTCTTGAGAGTTGCATTACAGGGCTTGTAGTTCCTGTTTAACTGAGCTGGTTTCTTGATAACCTTCACTCTTTGGTCTGACATGTCAATGGGAGACTGCAGATTTCCAGTCTTACATGAGGCCCAATCTTTTCTAAGCTCTCCCCAATGTCTCGGTCCCTTCTCGCTTCCTTCAATGTAGTCAAACTCCTTCTCATCCTCTGCATCATATAATCGTTTACAATTATACAAAGTTTCTCTAAAATTGAATAAGCAGTAGCAGAAATTGCAATGATTAAAATCATATATGAAGTCATTTAGCTTACCGACTTCCCCAGCTATGGCCGATGTTGAAGTGTGTGACAAGAGAAGTAGCACCATCACTAGAGTGCTAGAAAAGAATGAAGATGTACTTTGTTGCTTCATGTTCGTGTCTGAACAAGGGATTTCCAGAAAGGAAACAGTAGGTAAAAGATTGGATCTGTGTGCGACAAAGCTCCGTGTTTGCACGTTATAAAGTGGAGGATACGAGGGCTTGTAGAGAAAATGAAACAAGAAACAGCTATCACTTGCTTGGAAGGAAGCATCTTTCTACGATTTCCTAGATTTTATATTTGGTTGTAGTCTTCCTACAAGTTTCTTATTTGTTTTTGTTGTATGAACCCAAGACAGGACACGAACAGTGCTATAAAATAGGAGATAAACGTGCACCGACTACCCGATTCGTAACTTTTTTTTTTTATCTCACACAACAAAAGAGTACATAGAGACAGACACCATGTCTCACCTAAAAGACTGACCGTGAGGTGTTGATCTGGTGGGATTTTTTTTCTTGCCCTAATATTCAATTCGTGAATACCAATACTATTGGAATTTTCTTCAACAACTATAGAGTTGGCCAACAAGAGTAGTTAATCGAAAAAACTTTCAAGGTATTTGCTTATGAATAATTCCATTTCCTTTGGACAACTATGTCAGGTAACAAAGATTCTGTTTTTTTTTTCCCCTTGGTAATTGACCAAAGGAATAGGTTTCTGTAAAAAATCCAGCTTATTTCATGGCAGTCACTGTTTTGTTTGCAGGAATTATGATGAGAAGGTACGTTTCAATAGAACAACATAAAATTTTCGTTAGATTTGGCTTTGTTTTCAGTTTTGGCACAATGTTATGCCTCTCGTGTAACGAAGCAGCGAAGGGAATTCTTTATCCTGATCAAGAAACAGAGAATACTCAGCCGAAGCCAAAAGCCGTGTTTTTTACAATCAGGTGAAGTGGTAGACGAAACACGTTTAGAAGAATCTGGATTCATCACAATCCAAGAACTGTGGGAGAGAACAAACATGAATTGGAACTGAGCTGTCGTTATATGCGGTACAGATGTCAGATTTCTCGTAGGTACAGCTGTTCGGTCTTTCTAATAAGACAAAATAGCAAGAAGTTTGGTAAACAACGTCAAGCGTTTTAAGATTTTTAGTTCTACATGCCTATGAGATCTTCTGTTGTCACAACAAAAGATGCTTGTCGCAACAATGTCAAGACATTGTCAATTCTAATTACAGAGAATTTAGATTCAATTACGGAGTTGCATACAGCTACTTAACGAGGAAATTAATGTGTCTGTTTTAGGAATTAAATTTTGCTTTGGTTCTAAACAACTAGACGATAATATAAATTAATTAAATGATCCATCAAATTTTTTTCAAGTCTAAATTGGTTAAATAATAATTTATTTTTTATTTATTTTTCTCCTTTTAATTTGAAATATGACATCTGCCATGATATACAAATCACAAATTGATCGGCGATGGCTCAGAAATTAATTAAGTTGTAGGTTGTAATTTTTTGTTGTAGTTGTTATATTTTTATATTGGTAATTGTATTTTTTTTATCGATTATTATATTATATTAATGTATTTTTTATTAATTTTTGTAATTAAAAAAATAAAAAATAAAAACTAAAAACTAAAATTAAAATAAACATGCCTAAACAATTAAAGACTAAATATAACGCGCTGATATCGAGAACAGGATTAGAAATATCGTCACGACTTCCTAACTAATGGCCGGTAATTTGAGCTTATACTATTGTTTTCGTCTCTGTCATATTTGTTGGAAGGATTGAAGGTATATCTCTTGCAATAAGCATATAAGCAAAGTGCCCTAAGGTGGCCCTCCATCATGATAAGGTGGTTCTTTCTCATTCGGAGATGCATCTAAGTGCAGCATTAAGTTTTTGTCATTGAAAAAATATTACCGACGCTTTTTAAACCAACTTAGTTATGCTCTTCAGGTTAATGGAAAGTCCACAATCAGATTTTAATAACCTTTACGCCCACTCTGCTCCCTTCTATAAGTAGCTAGCTAGGCTTGTGCGCCCTTTATGCAAAGATCAGGATCACGAACATCGACTCTCTCTCACACAAAATCATGAAGCTAATAATATCCTTCCTGTTGGTGGTGCTAGTGCTTCTTGTGATGGCGGATTTTTCTTGTGCCACCACTAGGAGGATGGTATTGGTTGAAGGCAACTCCAACAGTGAATCATCGACGGCGGTGCAAAGCAAGGAAAAGGGCAACACGGTGATAGAAAATGGGGACGGCAACCTTGGAAACCCTGAACTCAATAATCACCATAGCATTCCAAGGCAATCATATGGTAGCAACACTCAAAATGATCCCTCGCCGACGCCATAGATGACCACGCCTCTTGTAGTCAAGTTCATGTTTCAAAAGAGAAAGTTTGTATGAAATTAATGTGTTTTTTTTTTAAATCTCTGGCCAAGTGTGTACGGATAATTGTAGACTTTGGAACTTTGTTGGATGTCATGAGTATAGATTATGTGTAGATGATGAAAGTTTAACCTGTATTATGTAGTTCATTTGTGCAAGAACTAGTGAAGTATATGTATCCATACCTTTATAATTCTACGCAACTTAATTACCTTAGAAGCATATTTTTACCAGGGTGATCAATGAGGGAAAATTGTGCCGAATCTATTAAAATTTGTGTCTATGTCTATGTGTATGATATGCCAAAGTATGAATGACGGGTTGAATTATCTATATTGTTTTAAATTAAATTCATTACAATTTTATTATAATATAGTTATCTCTTCTTCTAATAGAATATAACTAATCAATTGTAAATATCATAAAAATAATAACTCTATTCAAAATTATACTTTGAAATTTAAGGGTACAAAAGTCCTATTTTAATGTAAAGAGATGTAAATCAAAATAAGACTCTTAATACATAATAAATATAATTGACTAAACAATTAGTGTATATTATGAAAAGTTATACTTTTTGAAAATTTAGTAATTTTAATTTTAATTTTGTCAATTATTTATCTAATTCTTATAATTCTAATAGAATTAATGCAACTTGAATGTTATTTTATTTGTTTGATAATAGCATATTATATTATTTAGAAAATCATTACTAGCTTGTCGTGAAATTATTATTGAAATAAAAAAAGACGTTTAACATCATTTGACATTTATATAATTACAAAGATGAAATACTTAATTTATAAAAATTAAAATGGTTGTTATTATTGAAAATTTTGCAAAGTTTTGCTTTCCCATACAGCTCATGATTCTAATAAATCTTTATTATACATTGAAGTCCTTTAATTTATGTTTGGTTTTAAAAAACAACTAAGATCATTTGTTAACAAAAACCCCAAATTTTTGTTTTATTTCATTATTAGTTAAATAAAAGTAAGTTATTTAGTATTAACTAATCATAAAGATTACGACCATTATAATTTAATTATTAACTAATAAATAAGTTAAAATGATTTTTGTAAAATAAAATATTTTTTAAAATATTATTTTTTAAAAATATAAAAATTATTATTCATAATAATTTAAATTCAAATTTTAAAATTTTAACTAATTTAAAAATAATAATTTAAAATTTTTATTAAGTTAATATATAATATAATATTTTATTATTTTTCTTTAATAAATAGAGTAAGAGATAATTAATATTATTAAAATTTTTAATAATAAAAATTTATAATATCAAATTATAAATAATAATCATAAATATCAATAAATATTCATTTTAAATATAATCATAAGTACTTTATTTATGGTCATTCTTATATGAAATTTAAATTTTCAATTATTTTTAATTAGAATATCTATTGCATGATAAATTTATTATCTTCTTTTTAAAATATTATTTTATATTTATCATTATTAGATAAATATTGTATAATAATATTAATTTTATTTTTACTTATTTAGTATTTTTATCATTAGTAAAAAAAATATAACTAGGCTGACATAAAAAATTAAATATGTTTTATAACCAATCAAGTTTTCATTTAAAAATATAAAATAAAATTATGAACCCAAAATCAAAATATATTAAAAAGACAAAAATACCCCTTAACTAATGATCTATACTTCTATTCAAAAAGAAAATTTTATTAAGCAAAAATTTATAAATCTACAATGACATATGTTATGGTTTGGTTGTGTTTTTTAATTGTGATTTTCATATTTTTGTATTAATGTTTATGTGTTATTTTCAATTTTATGCTTTTTTTAATTTTTATTTAATATTATTGTATTAATTTCTTAATTTCAAAATAAAAGTCAAAACAAACATCCTGAACGTCTTATTTTATGATTCCCCTAGTCTATTTTTCCCTGTTTTCTTCCCTTTTGTGCATGATTAGGAATTTCCGTAATTGAAGATCGTAACTTTATCGTTCCTGTTATAATAGAGCATTCCAACGTTCCGTAATTTAAGCAAATTAAAAGTTTTGCCTTAAACAATGTACAGTTCAAAAAGGAAAAGGCAACAAAGGGTAAATAGTTCCCACCCCTGGAGGTGCATGCGATTCGACCGCAACTTTTGGTTAGGAACTTGACTTCAGTTTCTTTTGTCACATCTCAGGATGGACTATTCTGCCATTACAAAAATTAGAAAATTAATCCTCTTTGGGATTTTATAATTTATATTGTCGCCAAGGGATTATTAGAAGCTCATGAACATAATAACGTATAGTAATCAATATAAACTGGTGCCTAATAAGGTGCTAAAGTTGTATAATTTACCACGAACATGAAAGTTAAGATCATTTATTATGTCTCCAACTACTAGTACCAGCTCTTAAACAAGTAAAATAAAGCCACTACTTTAACACGCTTAATTGCCCCCATATGCGCCGTTTTTGATGCCTTATGCGTCTTCCTAGACCTTCGACAAAGTGATTAGATATTCAAACCACTCATTTATTTGACCGTGGGTCTTAATTATGTTTTTCCTTCTTCTTTTTTTTTTTTTTTTGCTCCAAAAGATTTTATGATCAGCACCTATTTAGGAAATTAATGTTTGATGTGTGCTTTAAAGGCTTATTGACATTACATTTTCCGAAGACCATCAATAGTTTACTATTACCACTAAAATTATGAATATGACTCGGCAATGTTACATCGAATCAAATGAAAAATTAGTGGGATTAACCTAAACTTTAGATATGTGAAGAAGATAGAGAAGATTAAAAGTTTTGTTTCTTTACTAAAGCTCAAATGTTGTACTATTGAGATATTGTTGAGATAATTAATTGTCATAATTATCTCTTAGTAGTTGTAACTGTGTATACATGGGATGTTAATGTAATTGTTGTAACTGTGTATACATTTGTTATCTCTTTCCATAATAATTGTTGTTATGTTAGGAAGTTGTTGTAATTAGGAGATAGAGTGCAGATATTTAGGAAATTAGTTTCTTAAGGGAGTTGTAAGTATATATAATCTACATGAAATGGTGAATAAAGACAAGGTAATTTCCTCCAAAACTCTCAGTGATTATTGGACTTGGTATCAGAGCATCGTAGAAATACAAAATACAAAAATCAACCCAAAATACCATGACTAATGATGAGAAGAAGTTAGGCCAAGACTCAGGCTGAGGCAATGAGAAGAGATCACCGTATTACTTGTCATTAAGTGATAATCCTAGACAAATTCTCACACATGTTCAATTAAAGGGGGAGAACTATAAGGAGTTGGCTCGTGTATTCAAGGGCTCGTTGCGAGCCAAGATAAAGACGGGTTTCGTTGATGGCTCAATTAAACGACCAACCGAGATAGATGAAGTGGATCTTTGGTACATTATCAACTCAATGGTGGTTTTTTGGATTTTCAACACCATTGAGTCGAAACTTCGCTCCATTATAACATATGTGGATGAAGTAAAGGTGCTATGGGATGACTTACAACAGAGATTCTTGATAGGAAATGGACTAAGGATACAACAAATCAAGTCTGATCTTGCCAATTGCAAGCAGCAGAAAAATGAAAGCATGGCTACATGAAGAAGCTTTGGGATGACTTAAATGATTTCGACAAGATACCAGTGTGTTCTTGCACTGGTTGTAGATGTAATATCAGTACCACGTTGGTTCAACGTCGCGAAGACGAATGTGTACATCAATTTGTGATGGGCTTAGAGACTCCTAAGTATGAGAACGTGAAATCTACCATTCTAAACTCAGAGCCACTGCCCAACATAAACAAAGCCTACCCCATGGTGATGAGGGAGGAACGTGTTTGGGAGAACATCCGTGAAGACCACCCTGAACCCATGAGCTTCATAGTACGTACTGATGTAGGGGCTCGAAGTTTAGGGGTGGAGTGCAAAGAAATAGAAAAGGTGATTTGTAGTCACTGCAAAAAGAAGGGTCATGAGGCGACGTCGTGTTTTGAGATAATCGGGTTTCCAGAATGGTGGGAAGAGCGCTCAAGGAACTAGAAGGGGAAGAGTAACCAATCCTCGAGTTCCACTGCTGGAGATCAAGGGCGCACTATGGTCAATAATCGAGCCAATGCAGTGCAGATTGGCAACGATGGTAGTTCAAGTATGACGGATGCAGAGAGAGCAAGTATCCTTGGTTTCACTAGAGAGGAGTGGAATCATTTCAAGAACTATGTTCAGTCTAAACCCAATGATCGTTTGATTGGTAAGATAAAAGATGAACTTTGGCTTGTTGATAATGGAGCAAGCCGACATATAACAGGCAATCTGTCTTTGCTTAATAATACCCGTAACATTGAGGCAAGTCTAGTACGATTACCTAATGGAATGCAAATCATGGCCGTGAGAGAGGGAGATGCAAATATTGGGACTGGATTGGTGCTAAATGATGTCTTATATGTTCCAAATTTTAACTGTAACTTACTCTTTATCTCCCAATTGTTTGGAAAGTCGAATATGTTGGTGCAGTTTACTGATAAATTTTGTGTGATACAGGACCAAGCCTCGAGGATGCTGATTGGTGCGGGTAAACAATGCGAGGGGCTTTACTATTTGAAGAAATCAATTGGGGCGCAGGCTTACAATGCTAGGGAGATTGACAAGCATGAGCTTTGGCATCTAAAGTTGGGACACCCATTAAATAAAGTAGTAGATTTGTTGCCTTTTGTTAATTGTAGCAATGATGATAAGGATGTTTGTGAGATTTGTTTTCGGGCAAAACAAATTCGAGATAAGTTTTTGCCAAGTGAAAATAATGTTGTTGAACTTTTTGAGTTAATTCATTGTGATCTTTGGGGAAATTATAGAACTCCCGCTTCTTGTGGAGTAAAATATTTTTTGACCATTGTTGATGATTGTTCTCACGCTGTGTGGATTTATTTAGTGGAGTATAAAAGTGATGTTTCTCATTTATTGAAAAACTATTTTACTATGATTGAACGACAGTTTGGTAAACATGTCAAACTAGTGAGTAGTGATAATGGAACTGAATTCACTTGTTTAAAGGAATATTTTTTTAAGCATGGCATTTTGCACCAAACTACATGTGTTAGTATATCTCAACAAAACGATAGAGTTGAACGTAAACATCAACATATATTGAATGTAGCCCGGGCTCTGATGTTTCAAACTAATTTACCAGTTAAATTTTGGGTGAGTGTGTGTTAGCAGCTGGGTACTTGATTAATCGTACACCATCTAAGTTGTTGCATGGTAAAACTCCTTTTGAAATCATTTTTGGCAAGT
>JAOXYD010000005.1:24892725-24911283 GCA_028565735.1 Pinacopodium congolense
TATTGAAATTTTCCCTTTGGATTATGATCATTTTGATGTTTTGAGATGTTATATTATTAGTTAAGCATGTTTATTAAAAATTAACTTTGATGGTTTCATGTTTTGGATTATGGATATTTGATAAGAATTATGAGTTTTCATGTCTAAAATGTATATCTCTAAAGCTTTTTGTGACTTCTTTTAAAATTTTCATTATGTTGTTGTATTTCAAAATCAATGAAAAAAATGAAAAAAGAAGAAAGAAGAAAGAAAAATGAGAAAATGCACTTAAAATGTAAAAATGTGAGCAATGTTTATTCACTCTGCTAGCTTCGAATCAATTGGTTGAAGTTAAAGAGTGGTACTAGAAGCCAATTGATGTGAGGTGACTTAATAATCGGGGATGTTCATGATAAAATGTTCGTCTTCATATAAAAAGATGTAATGACCTCTCAATCAAACCTTAAAAGCTCACTTATTTGCTTAAATTTGTGCTTAATGGTAAAAAGATTGTGAAGTTGCTTAAAAGATGAGTCATTTCGCTTTTTGCATATCCATTTTATGCATGGAAATCATTTTATGCAAGTTAGGTTAAATTTTGAAAGAATATGAAGTCAATTGAAGTTATTTGTTAATTTACATGTTTGATTAATCATATAACATCTTAATGATGTATTTGATGATTGAATGATTAAGAAAATGTGTCAATAAATGGGTTTGATAGGTTAAACAAGTTTTCCTATGCTTATAGACTATTTTGAATTGGATGATTTAATGATTTACTTAAGGACAAGAAAAAGCTAAGTGTGGGGGAGTTGTTAGGCTTTGGTTTTAATGTATTTTCATATGAATTTAATCTAATTTTAAGGCACATTAGTTATAATTTATTGCTAAGTTACTTAATTATGTTTATAAATGATGTATAATGCAGATGGAAGACAATTCTCCAAGAAAATCTAAGAAAATGCAGCAAAAAGTCTGATTTTAGGAGTTAAACGGCACCCTCAGCAGATTGTCATTTTACTACACAGCTCACTGCTTTTTTACTCTCAAAGACAGGGACTTAAACGACGTCTTCAATGCCCATCATTTTACTCTGGTTAAGGGTTTTTTAGTAATTATCACGTAATTTTCAGCTGCAACTTGCTCCAACTTTTCCTTAGTTACAGCCAACATATATAAGAAGCCTTAGAGATTTTTTTTACAGCAGTTAGATTGGATTTGAAGGGATAATTCAGATCAAAATCATATTCTCTTCTTCTTTCATTAGTTTTTAGGTTTTTCTTTTTTTTTTCTCTTCTAGTCTTTGTATATTGTAATTGTAGGTTGTTTTGAGGGTTCAAGGGAGTTCATAAACATGTTAAAAGGTTGTCTATCAGTTTATATCATTAATTAATGCTTTCTAAATATTAAATCTCTTGTTTTGCACTCTTTTGTTCACATATATGGCAAGAACTTGTTTTATTTTGATTAGATCTAAATTTTCTTGTTTATTTGTGATGTTTGAAGCTTAATTCTAGCTTAGGATAGGTTTGATAATGTTTTGAGTGCATGTTTAACACAAAATTGGATGTAATCTTTGTTTAATTGAGATCATAATGCTTATTTTAAGTTGGCCACTTAAAATATAATTTAAGATGGTTAAAGATCCAATAATCTTTACTTTAATCATTGGAAAATTTAGTAAACAACATGGTTTAATCCTTGGATCCAAGAAATCTACCTTGGTTATCATGAGGGCACTAATCTTAAATGGAATTTAGGATTAGAACTTCTTGAACTTTAAGCCTAATGATTATTAATTAATGAAAGAACTAAAGATCAATTTAGGATGGTTAGAAAAAAGACATAAACTTAACCATAGTTATGTTTTGAGTTGGTAAACACCCTAGATTAGAGATTCTAATTCATTTCATAAGCCACTTGAGTCATATAGGCCTAGTCCCAAGCAAGTTAATCAATTGGTAATCTTTAGATAACTTGAAATTCAATTGAAGAGTTGGAAAGTTTTTAGGAGTTTTTGGAGTTTTTGACTCATCTAAACCTTTAGTTTAAGAGTTCTTTGTTTCCTAAGATAATTGTAATCTAATTGCCTTAGTAGTCATCAATACATATTCTCTATGGGTTCGACATTCGGAGTCTTAGATTTACTCTAATTTATTACTTGTGACTGGTATATTGCTGTTAAGCTGATTTGAATTTGAATTGGAATTGCATATGAATTTATTAAATTATTTGAGTTAAAATAGTGATACCAAATCAACGCAGCAACCATTTCCATGAATACATAAATAATGTTTCATATAGAATTCTCATATCAAGTTAGCTCGGTAAACTTGTTCTCTAATAAGCACTCACACGTTTGTTTAACTATCTTCATACTTTAATATATGAAATCGATTACTTACTTCGTAAAGAAAAAGATAATGTACGCTAATCTTTTCGCTCTATTAATATATAATCTTAATAGAATAATGATTATGAATAATTTAGAGATAATACTTAATTACAATATGAATATCATTATTATAATTTTTATTATAATTTTATTTATAAAACTATATTTATCCCATGGATATTTATCTTATACACTATTTAATTAAATAAATATGAAAAATAAAAATATTGCCTTTAATAAAATATATCATAAATCTACAACTAACTAATTGACTCTAAGGTATAAACCTATAGGTAGTATGTTGATCAAGAAAGTCGCAGTATTCCACACAACATCCCTGAAAATAAAGAGGCAATTGACTATGAAATCTCAATGCTCTCCTAACATTTAAAATATGTTGATATTTGCACTCCGAAACTCTATTATGTTGAGGTGTTTTAACACAAGTAATCTAATTAATAATATTCTTTTCTTAAAAGAACTTGTGCATTTTAAACTCCTTACCTCTATCTATTCTTATGCACTTGATTTTAATTGTAAACCCCGTATCCACATATTGATAAAACTTCTAAAATATTGTTCTCTCTTCATGGTTACCAGACATAAGAAAAAAGCATGTATATCTACTAAAGTTGTCGACTGTAGTTAGAAAATATAGTTGTTCATTAATTATTTTCACTTGTGTTGGACCCAATATAAATATTTAGTTTTTGTTTGACTAATAGTAAAAACCTTTCTCCATTCTTTGGAAAAATGACAAATGTCACAAGCATGAACAAATGATTTAGTGTTCAAATTAGGGTACAGTTGATTCAATATGTTTATTTTAGTGGAGGATGCATGTCCAAAGCTCATATGTCAAACATTAGTAGATTGGTCACTATTAGAAATTGAATTACAATTCCTTTTGTCCATTAGAAGTAATTGATGTAAACCTCCTGTAAATTCAAATGATCCAATTGTCATCTTCTTGTAAATATCCTGAATAACACATAGCTTGTCATCAAATACCAGTGAGTACTTTGAACCCTTCAACAACTTACTGACTAATATGAGATTAAAAGAGAAACTAGGCACATATAATACTTGTTCAACCATCAAGGAACCATTTAAAATTACAACTCTAGCATGAGTAATTACAGTGCTCTCTCCATTCGACAACTTAATGGAAATATCATCAATAGAATTATAAGTTTGAAACAATGCCAGTGAACATGCAATGTGATATGTTGCTTCATAATCTATGTACCACACATTATAATCATGTTTTGTTGCGTAAGAGCATGATAAAATTAATTTACCTACTGTATCATTCACATAGTTCCCAGTCAAAACATTCACTTTTTTAATGTTAGAAGCTGCATTATAGTTCCCTTCATTCAAGTTTGGCATGTTGTTCTTGCATAAAACCCAACAGTTGTCCACCATCATTATGCCTAAAACTTTCCTACATTTGCATCACTTTATTTCCATTGTATTCTTTATCCATTTCATCACTGTT
Source organism: Pinacopodium congolense (assembly GCA_028565735.1). Taxonomy (NCBI): domain Eukaryota; kingdom Viridiplantae; phylum Streptophyta; class Magnoliopsida; order Malpighiales; family Erythroxylaceae; genus Pinacopodium; species Pinacopodium congolense. The sequence goes on from JAOXYD010000005.1 coordinate 24,896,604, forward strand.
TGTCATATACATGGCTATATCTTGGTTTGCTTTATGTTGTTGTTTTCCTGTTGGTTTATATCTCGATGGGAAACCATTTTTCCTATATCATTTATCTTCTATATGATTCCTATATCCACAAAATGTGCAAATAGGCTTCTTACTTATTCTGAAATCATATAATCCCACTTATTTACTCTCTTGTCATTTATTTGTAGTCAATGCAACCGATTGTATCTTTACATTCTATTATGTGTTATTCAAGGCCATCTATTTATCTTGGTGTCTAATTGTTGATAACACCTTTTTCAGATTTGGTAAAGGCTCAATCACCATTATTTATAAGTCACTATTGCATACGACTCTTCTAATCCTTGCAACAATCTAATAACGCAATCCTTTTCTATCAAATTTCTCACATCCGTGACCATCCTAGAATAACATTTAGGGTTGGAATTACAATTAGGAAGTGGTTTAAGAATTGAAATTTCATCTCAAGTGACTTTCAAGTGAGTATAATACTTTGTTATTGATAGTTCTCCTTGTTTTAATGTATAAGGTTCTTCCTACAATTCAGCCAACCTAAAACTATCTCCATTATAAAATTGATCTTATAAATTATTTCATACTTTTACGACTTTCTCAAACACATCACACTTTAAGCAATTGAATTTGTCACAGAATTCAATATCCACGACACAACCATGTTGTTGTATTTATCTCAAGAATAAAACAATTCATCATCCACATCGGGCACATCTATATTTCTATCTATAAACTTCAATTTTTTCTTTGATTTCAAAACCATTCTCATAGCCCAAGTCCAAGCCCAAGAGTAGTAATTCAATCGGAGGATCAACTAATACAAGAAAGGAATTTTCATTGGCATGCAAGAAATAAGGCTTGGAGAGATTTTCTTCTGTGTATGTTTCATAAGAGAAGCTACATTGTTTGTAATTGCCATGTTATCCAATCAATCCAACTATGACCAAGAAGTATCAACAAATCATTCAAGGAAGTAAGAAATCACAGCACATGACGTATCTGTTTCACGTTTCATCAATCTTGTTGATGAATCGCTTCATTGATGAACATCTTCAAGAAATTTCAAGAATATACAAAATCCGTTGTGATACCATTTCATGAAGTTTACTGAAAATACTTCTTGAAACTTCATTCAAGTAACCGTTATTAGACAATAGTTATTTATAGTTTGCAACATTACAAAGAAAAGATAAAAGTCAAAGCTATTGACATAGACTTTATATTATACAACTGTCAGCTCATTATTCACACACCATTCAGTTATGATAAACCATATAACTCAATACTATCTAAACGAAAATTTTATTTTTAAAAAAATTCCTTAAAGACAACATACTTTAAAATGAATAATGCTTATGATTGTGTTTTAACGGTCAATTGTCTTCTTCAATAAATCTTCCAACTCTTAAACTTGAAGCGTTCTTGGAAGAGGATATTTACCAAGAAAGTCTGAAAAAATGGAGCACATTTAGCAACATTGTCCAATAGATTAGTGTGATTAGGTACAAGAATATGATCAACTATTTTGGTGTTGCTTAGTCATGGATATCCTGTTTGGCTCCCCATATTCCCACGACTGATGACTATGATGTACAAAAGTCTCTCTTTAAGTCTTTTTCTCTTATATACATGTAATTTACAGGGAATAAGAGACCCCCCACGGGTGGGGTGTTTCTCGATCACCAGTAGATATGACCTTGATGGAGCTCCATATGCATTTCTAGAGAGGTTTACAACGCGGCAATGCTGCATCTTTGTCCCACCACCTTCTCCTTTTCAGGGAACAAGTTAGCCTCACAGGAGCTGTACATCTCTATGTTGAACAAATCAGCCGTCGCTGACAAACTATGACTTGATTTACATATCATATGGTAGGATGAACTTAAAACTACACATGAGACTCTGGCCATCTACAAGGAACAATATATTCAACTGTACATCACTCCCAACCCATTAACATCTTCCAAACCCCTTCCTCTATTCTGCTCTTTGGAATCGACAAACCTTCCCCTTCATCCAGCAAGACTCTATACACCTCATATTCACGATCTCCAATTATGCGCCTCCTAATTTCAGCCTGAAAGGAAAATCACCTTACATACATCATTTACACCATCGGAAGGAAGGAATGGTGGTTCTGCTAAGAACTGCCTATCTCACAAGAAGCAGCAAACTTCAAAATTCAGAAAGATAAACTAAGACATCATAGGCTCAAATATGAAAGCTGTGAGACATAGCAAGCTAGCAAAAGACTCTTATAATTCAGTCAGGAGATAAGGAAAGTACCGAAAAAATGCATGTCTTAAGCTGTTTGAGTGCAAGGGTTATGTCATAGAACACAAGAGGCCGACCCTTGCCAGATAACTCGACAGGGTTTGCAACTAATAGCTCTGTATCAGGACCACGACTGACAACAGTGACCCTTAAAGGGCGCAACAGCTCCATCTCCAAACGAGACGATAGCGCTCTCTGCTTGCAACGGTCGACAATCTTCTTCCCATCAGATTGCACAATAAACAAGTCAATCTCACAGTTCCTTCTTTGTTTTATAAAGAAGCGTCCATAAGATATCTGTTTAGACAAGTTGAAGGATAGAAAAATTAAGGCATCTATTAGTTCCATCTATAAGACTAATATTTATGTGGTAACAGCATTCAACTGACAGAATGAGACACCTGTTTATGCAACTTTACCTGTATATTATAATCTTTGAAAGTTCTCATTATGTCATAAAGAAGACCTTTATGATCTTGGCAGACAATTTGAACAAGTGTATGAGCAGGACTCAACGAGTTGTCCATTATGACAGAAACACTTGTAGAAGTTAATGAACTTGGCAGTTCATCAGGCATTTCCAAGCGAAGCATGTCTTCTCTAATTGTAGTTGGAAGAAATGAGGACTCCTGTGAACACGCAGTAATCTCAGGACCAACCAATTCTATGTCACAGCTTATCATGGCATCTCCCAAAACAGTTTTCAAGTGGCCATATGTATCTTCCTGTCTCTTATGGGTATGCAGCAACTCTCTGATACAGACAGAACAATAAGAAACATTACTTCTGAACCATCACCAAAATCACGACTTCATATTTACAGGATGTATGTATGGCCTACCATAACCCAAAAGAGAAACGGACTATAAGAGAATATGAACATGGATAGATAATATCAATTCAAATATCCCTGTATTTCATCCTAAAGAAAAGGCAATAGAGAAAAGTCAAAGAAAAGCAGCCACTGTGTGACATAATTCATATACCTACTTTCATTTACTCATTCTACACATATGAAAGCGAATTTGAGGTAACAGTCCACCATGTAAGAATCATTGGATAATGTGAACCATTTATGAGATAACCTCTTACATTTCAGTGATATTCGCAAATCTACATAGACAAGCAGGAGTTAAAAGCCTTCTTTTGACACCAGAAGATGTGTTGTACTAATCAATAATTGCTGTCATAACGTTATAATAATTCCCACATAAGTATGACACATTACACTACAGCTTCATCAGAAGGGAAAGTAACACAAAGTCTACAAAAATTAACATTTGAGTTTCTGAGGGAAGAAATGAAAACCTGGTGTCTGTAACGAAGAATAGGTCCATCACTCTCCCATCAGGTGTTGTCGATACTTTAACCTTTCTGATATTGAGTTCGAGCTCAGAAAGCACACTTGTAACATCTGCCCATAAAAATTCAACCAAGATCAGTGGTAATGAAGTTATATTACTATATGATATCTTAATTTCTCAGGGAAACATTCAGATGGGAAAGCTAAGGTGACCTGTTACCCAGTTTAAGCGACGACTGTATACTGGATGCTCTCCCACATGATTCCACAAACACAACATAGACAATTGAAATTTTGTGATCTCACAGAAAAAACTTTCAGATAGAGTAGTTAGGGTGAGGTTTGATCTTAGTTAGGGTGAGGTTTGATCTTCCAAGTTTCTATTTTATCAATAGATCATTAATCAAATAACAACAGACACAGAATCAGAGTATCCAGAAGAATTACCATGTAAAAGGCCCATTTTGTCATGACAGCACAACTTCAAGAGGAATACATCAGGAGGTCCTGGTGGCTCCAAGTCTGCCCGGTAATAAGAAATTCCACAAGCTGAAGAGCAAGAAGGACAAGCCGCTACTAGTCTCCTCTTTAGTAAACCCCAACGAGTATTTGAGTCGCCAACCACCCAAAACACTATGTAGCACCATTTCCCATCCGTAGAGACATCTACACCAAATCATAGATCGCCAATAGTGACAATCAAAAACCTATTCCCCAGCTGTTTTCGACAAAATTATAGAGGACAATTTATTTTAAGAGCTTAAGAATGAAAGAAGAAAAAAAAAATCACTTCTTTTCATTTACATAAGATAAATCTGTTACCCATCTTATTCTTTTCCAAGAGAAATTTCTTTAAGGCGTGAAATAAAAGCAGAAAGCTTAACAACCATTTAGATAGTAAGGAAATGGACGAAAGTACATGATTTGGGAAAGCAAGGAAGAGAATTCCTGAGCTGAGTAGTAGAAAGGATTGTTAAAAGGATAATATAATACTCCACAAAGCTGAAGCAGCTAAACTGAGTAGTTCGATACAATCAAACCATCAAGTTCTTACCTCCTCTGCCGATGCTGAGACCAAAGAAGAGTATAATACGACACAAATCACAACCCAGTCCGGTCTTATCAGGGCAATTAACAGTGATCACACTCGGTTCTCCTTCTTTCTCTGATTGACTGATGATTACCACGTCGTCGTACGGAATACCCATATCCTCCTTCTTGTTGTCGAAGGTTGTCCCTTCAATCTTTGTTCTCAAAGATTGAAACTTTCCTCCTACAGAAGCAAAAGCTATTCACGTGCAACTATGCTTTGCTTTCTGGGTCCTTTTTTTTTTTCCCCCAGTTGGCTCTGTTTGAATTGTTGGCGTACATAGAAGAAAGCAGTGCAGCAAGAGTTAAAAATGAATACAAAAAGGCAGAGAGAGAAGACACTTTCCTGTTTCTTTGCTTCTGCTTTACTTGTTTTTGTTGTTGTTTCGTTGTCAAATTTTGATCTTCACCTTACAATCGTCTGTGCAAACTGTTTGGTTAGGTGAACTGTGAACAGCGGCTGAGGGTCGATTAAAAAATATCGAGGGATCTACTAAGACTAATTTTATAGCCTAGTAAAGACCACATCAATTCATCAAAAGTATAATTAAACAAATCCTTAGACTCTTTAATTAGAGCAATTACATGATCAAATTTGTTAGTTAAGCTCCCTAAAACCTTACTTATAGTAATTTCATTGCTAATATTTTCACCATATGACTTCATATGATTAATAACTCTACACATTCTAGATAAAAATTCATGTATAAATTATTCTTCTTACATTACCAATGCTTCAAAATAATGACAAAGATTTGCAATTTCACAACAGTTACTTTCCTACCACCCATAGACTCTCATTGTAGAGTTTTCCATACCCAAATGGAAGTTGTGGCTACTATAATTATGGAGAAAATCAAATCATCAACTAATTTTTGGATGAGAAATAGCACCTTCACTTCCTTCTTTTAATTTTCCCACACTCGTGGAGCAACTATCAGGTTCTTTTTTGGTTCTTAAAATCCATTTTTCACCAAGTCTATTACTCTTGAGAGTTGAACATGGACTTCAATTTAAAATTCCTACAATGGTAATTTTCCCCTTTAAACATTGGAATTATAGGTTGTGAAGAGGAATTGACGCCAATGCTTGTCATGGTCGTGGGTTCTCTCTAGTATTTGTCTTACCATGTTTCACTCAGTGCTCTCTTGCTTACCTTTTGCTCAGTTGTGATCAAACCAAGATGAAAGAGAAAATAAATACCTAGATTTGATCTCTTTCTTAATTGCTCTGATACCAAAAAGTTGCTAGGTAGAGTAGAGTATTAAAAATGAGGCAAAAGAAAAAAGAGACAACTTTTTATGACTTTTTATTACATCATAGAGTGAAAACATGGTCTAAATATATACCTACACTTGATAGAAATAATGCTAATTTTAAGCCATTAAATAAAGAGAAGGGGGAACATATCCCACAAGATCAAACTTGTTGCAACTAAATAATAAAAGTAGGAATGTGTCCTACTAACTCAAGATGAAGAACAAATGTGTCTCACTAACTTAAAATATAATATCTACTCAACACATTTTTTTTTTCTGAACTTTCACATTAGTGATTACCTAATCATATGAGATCTACTAAGAATAACTTAATACTTAAATCTTCTTGGTTGCATGAAATTATTTAAATGTAAAATCTATTAATTAGAGACAAATATTTTCATACTAAAATAATTGTTGTTTATATTTCGTTTTTTAAAAAAAGTCCACTTAGTTATCAATATTTATTACTTACACTTTGGTACCAATAATAATTAAATACTAAATAATAATTTAAAATAAATTAATTTAAGTTATATGAATAAATTATTTTATTTAATTTTAAATAAACACAACATTTAGATCATTTTCAACAAAAAATGATATTTATTAATAAATATTAGTAGTTATTTATGATTAATATTTACAATTTATGATATGAAAATTTTACTATAATAATAAATTAAAAATTTTATTTTTATTTGATATGATATATTTTTAAAAAGTTTTATTACAATTTGATATGATATATTACTAATATGTACTTTAATAAATTCATTAATTTTTTAAATATTAATTTTAAAAATTGTGAACAAATTATATTTTTAAATTCATATTTATTTATGATGATATTTTTTTTCTAAAAATACATTTTATTATTAAAATGAATGTTTTAAAGTATTTTATAATTAAAATTGGATCTATTTTCATATTTTAAATTTGTAAAATATATTCATATCAAAATACTTGTAAATTTAGAAATCAATTTTATCAAAAATAAAATAAAATATTTATTGACATATTAAAATAATAATTACAAAATTTATTATTTTTAATAATTTGTAGAAACCATGAAATTAGAAACTAAAAATCAAAATGGAATTATTTAATTTTGTTTTTAAAATATTATAATCATAATAAAAAATCTAGAACTAATCCAAATAGACCTTAATTTAGAAAATGAAAATTAAAATGTAAAGGTAGTAAAAGAAACCCTAAGATAATAAAGTTTGAAATGTTTAGCAGCTAAACCCAATTTTAAAGGATTATAATTTAGGTTCTAGTATAGTTCTTATTCTTATTTGTACCCGTGATTTCTTCTTGTTTTCCTTTTTGTTTTCATTATTATTGATCATAAATTTATTTTGGACTTGTAGGAGTAGGCTTCTTGCTAGGTATTTTAGGTTCGTCATCTCTTCTCTTTTAAGGATTAACCATTATTTCATTAACCTACTTAATAATTGTTGTAAACTTCCTTAATTTGGTATAAATAATTAGATATATGATATAACTTGTTATGTTAGTTGAATATTGAAACACGTATAAGCTTATGTTAACAAGATATTTTGCCCATAAATATTCATTTAAACGAGGATATGATATAATATTTTTAACAAAAATCATTTTCATAAAAGTTATTAAACATTATGATATTAATTTAATGTAAAAATTATGGGTAAATTTTATAATATACATATTGATTTATTTTTTATTAGTTACCTATGTAGTTTACATAAAAAATTTAACACTAACTAATGTATATCTCTTTTTATTTGTATTATGTGATACAACATTAGGATTTCAAAGGTCTTAAAAACAGAAGAAGACTTTCAAAACTAGGTTTCCTTCTATCTGCCGACAAGAGCTACCTTCTCTTTTCTTTTTTGCTGGATCTATTGGGCTCTTGGGCTTGTGGGCTACCCTTCTTGACCTCTCCTCACAACATTATAATCCACTGACTGATGGACCCAACTTTGGACTCTATTTCTCATTTGGCAGATCATGGCCTGTTGAAGATCAAGTCCACCATAAAGCCCATATGCTTATCTACTTTATCTTTTTTCTTTTTTCTCCAATTTTTTACGTTGAATCAGCTCCTACGCCTTGAGCTATGCCCTAATTAGTCTCTTGGTAAGGTGGGGGTTCTGTAACCCGTCATGAGCACCGAGCTAAGGGGGTGGTTGAGTAACTCAAGCAAACCACCCTATACTAATAGGGATAGAACGAAGAAGGTTGTGAAGGTGGTTCTATTTTCAATTTGCTATAGTTTGGTTATTGACTGAGCTATCTCATCAACCTCTTTGTATGTTGCTATATATAGGCCACTGCTCGTTAATTAAATTGAGAGAATATTAATTCATGATATATGCTTTTTCTAAGATGGTATCGTAGCTTACCTCTTTTATTTCTTCTCTCCTCTATTGACTCTAATGCTTTTCCCCTATCTTCCTAACCTCGCCAATCTTCATCTGGCATTCTTCTTTGACAAAAACTCAGTGTCATCACCATGTTAGGACCATCTTACACTAGTGTTACTGTCAACTAAAATCAAAATAATCAAATATAATTGCAAGTTAGCAAACTTGAGGATCGCCCGACCTCACCCTATTATCTTCTCTCAAGTGAAAACCCTTCCTTTATTTTAGTGTCTTCTCTTTTGATCGAGCTCAATTACCAATTATGGTCCAAGTCAATGAGAATGGCCTTATTATCTAAAAATAAACTAAAGTTCGTAGATGGTAGTATTAATATACCAAACAAATAAGATCTTACCTATATGTCATGGGAAAGATATAATACCATCGTGTTGTCCTAGTTAATGCATTCAATCAATGACTCTATAGCCCAAATCATTATTTGGTTGGATTCAGTAGTTGATATGTGGAAAGACTTGTATGACAGATTTTCACAAGTAGATTCCTTTCACATTTTAGACTTGTAAGAATAAATCTATGGTTTCAAACAACAAAGTCTATCAATCTCTGATTATTACACCCACCGTGGGATGAGTTTTTCAATTTGTGACAAATGCCAAAATATAGATTTCAACCTCAGTGCACTTGTGATGTCATGAGTATCATTAAGTCTTACCAAGACAGTGATTATGTTATTCCTCTGCTATAGTTATATCATAAATAGTGCTGATAGAACCCTTACTTGACATTAAAAAGGTATTCTCTATGGTAGCCTAACATGAGTAGTAGCTACAGTCCTCTAGCGTACCTGCATCACAATCATCCAACTATGAATTTTAACTATGCATCATAATCATAAAAAAAAACATTATACACTTACTGTGGTTACAAAGGACATATTAAGGACATATTCTATAGAAAGTATGGGTTTCTACCGAATTTCTCATCAAACAACAACAAATCAAGCTCCCACCAATCAATAAATAGCTTCAAACACAAATTTAAATATATTAAATAAATAGAGAGTCACCTTGAGCCCACCTCAAATACTAGCCACATCCCTCCAACTATGTACAAAGAAGGATCCTCGTCTAGTCACAACTTGAACCTAACATAAGAAGAATACTATCAATTGAAAGACTTACTGAGCAAAGAAAAGGAACCCTTTCCTAACTTAGTTGGAATACTTCAAATAAAAAATGTTACCAAAGACATCAAAGGTATGCCTCTATTTGCAAAACCCTCTTTATGGTCGTCTACTTGGATTTTGGACTCCGAAGCCGCAGATCACATTGTATGCAATTTGCATTTCTTTGCTGAGTATGCAAAGGTTCAAAACTTAATAGTAAGGCTCCCCACAGTCAGCATGTACCTATCTCACATATTGAATCAGTGCATATATCTTCGCTTTTCCTAGCTAATGTTCTTTATGTCCCTTCTTCTCTTTTAACTTTATTTCTATTAGTCAGCTCACTACTCTTTCACATTGCAAACTAACCTTTACGAAACACTCATATGCTATTTAGAAGCTACAACTTTGAAGATAACTGGTTTTACTAAGCTTTTTAGTGGGCTCTATTACCTCACACCACAGCCATAAATCAATATAGTCATGCCACAATCAAAATGTCTTTAGCACAGAAGACTAGGACATATTTTAAATGACAGACTTAAAATTTCATCTAGTATAGAAAATTAAGTTATTTTTCAGCATGTTTCTCAATGCGAAATTTGTCATTTATCAATTTTCAAAGTAAAAAAGGTTACCTTTCACCTTGAGTTCTTCAATTGCTTCCTCTTTTTTTGACATTGTGTATGTAGACATTTGAGGACCTTACTACACTGCATCCATTCATGGCCTGCAATTCTTTCTGACTATTGTTAATAATCACAGTCTCATGACCTGGATATATTTAATGAGATATAAGTAAAAAACTAGGGAGCTAACAAAATTTTTTTCTCCTATATGGCACGACAATTTACAAAGCAGATAAAATACATAAGAAGTGATCAAGGAATTGAATTCTTAATGAAAAAAATTCTTTGCTAAAAATGGAATTTTACATGAAATTACATGCATTGAAACATCCCAACATAATGGAAGAGTAAAATGAAAACATCAACTTATCCTTAGTGTGGCAAGAGCCCTAAAATTCCAGACAAACCTTCTAACTAAATACTGGTCAGAATTTGTTTTACATGCTGCTTTTCTCATCAACCACATTCCTATCCCCCTGTTGTCACATAAATCACCACATTTAGTTTTATTTGGAGCTAACCCTACTCTTGCATACTTAAAAGTATTTGACTGTATTTGTTTTACGTCCACTAAAGAAGTAAATAAAGACAAACTATATATTAGAGTAAGGAAGGCTATATTTCTTGGTTGTTCTACAGGGGAAAAGGGCTACAAACTACTAGATCTAGATGCAAAGGAAATTTTCTCGTCAAGGGACGTTGTTTTATATTAAAATACCTTCCCTTTTCAACATCTACCAACCAATAGTCCTCCTATACCAGGCCCTGCTCTACCTATAATTATGAACGCCCTTTCTTATCACTCCACACAACCCTCCTTTATCCCAATTGAATTAGTACCATCTTCTAGCTCATCTCCTCTACCATCACCTTAACCTCGACGCTCTACTAGACATGGATTATTGATAAGATTCATATTTAATTTTCTTTTTCCTCTCGTGAGAAGCCTAAGCCTTTAATAAGATTCATATTTAATTTTCTGTAAAGCAGGAAGCTTTTTTGTTAATTGGTAGTCTTTTATTAATAGCTAAAGGATGCACATATATTTCTATATTATTTATAAATGTGGAATTGACTACCTAAAATGTGCACAGATACAAATTACATCTAGATGGATCCCTCCACCATTGTAAGAGTAGACTTGTGGCTAAAGGTTTCACGCAACAAGCTAGTGTGGATTACACATAAACTTTTTCTCTAATAGTTAATCATACAACTGTCAGACTATTACTTGCTCTCACCATCTCTTAAGCTTGGTACCTTCACAAATTTGATATCACTAATGCTTTTTTTCATAGAGACCCTAATGAAGACGTTTATATGAAGCCTCCTCTAGGACTTGTCTTACTTGACTTAAAAATGGTCTGTAAATTAAAAAAAAGCATTTATGGTCCCAAAAAAGTCAGTAGACAATGGCATGAGAAACTTACCTATGCTCTGACCTCGATAGGGTTTCTATAATCTTCATTTGATCACTCTATACTCACCAAAAAGGATGCAAGTATCTTCATTGATCTCCTCATTTACGTAGATGATGTATTATTAGTAAGTAATGATCTTAACCTCAATGAAAAGATTAAAAAGTTTTTAGATGTTACCTTTTAAATCAAGGATCTCAGTAGAGCAAAATATTTTAACAGCTTAGAATTAGCCGAATCATCCACTGGAATCAATCTCTCCTAACGAAAGTATACCATGAACCTTCTGACAAAAGCTAGCTTTTTTAATTGCAAACCCTTGCCCATATCAATGACTCCCAACACTCGACTGATGGCCATTAGAGAGATACGTGTTGATATCACAAGTTACCGGCTTCTCAGTGAGAAGCTTCTCTATCTCACTATCACTAAATTGAGCATTAGCTTTTCCATTTAACAACTCTCCCAATTTTTGAACAGACCCACCATTGACCACGTACAAGCAGCTTATAGAGTCTTATAAGACCTTAAATGCACTCTTAGCTAAGGCATCCTTTTTCACAGCAAGTCCACCTTGCAATTCCAAGAGTTCTCCGATTTTAGACTAGGTTACTTGCCTAGACTCCCGAAAGTCTTTAACTGGCTTTTGTGTTTGGGGCTCCTCTCTTAGCTCATAGAAGTCAAAGAAACAAGCCATCATCTCCATAAGCTCCTCAAAGGCAGAATATCGTGGCCTCACGACCACGACAAACTTTAGTGATTGATTTATCTTCTTCAAGACCTCGGATTTCCTCACTCAACAGCCGCTTACCTTTACTGTGATAATCAATCAGCTATACACCTTGCAAAGAACCTGATTTTTCATGAACGAACGAAGCATATTGAGATTGATTGTCACTTCATTCATGAAAAATCCACTCTAACGTTGTCCATCTTCTCCTAATAGCTTCTCACTCTTAACTTGCCAATGTCTTCATTAAATCTTTATCGAAGCCATTGTTTGAAACCCTAATGTCTTAGCTCGGAATACATAGTGTCTTTTAGCTTATCGGGGGGTGATGTGACATTAAGGTTTTGAAGGCCTCAAAGATAGAAGAAGACTCTTGAAACTATGTTTCCTTTTATTTACCAAAAATAGCTAGCTTCTATCTTTTTTTTAGCTGGATCTATTGGGCTCTTAGTCTTGTTAGTCGCTCTTCTTTACCTTTCCTAATAGCATTATAATCCACTGATTGATGGACCTGCCTTTGGACTTTTTGACAGATCACGGCCTGCTGAAGATCAAGTCTACCATAAAGCCTATATGTTTATCTACTTTGTCATTTTCCTTTTTTCTCTAATTCTATTTTTGTTCTGTTTTCAATTTGTTACAATTTTGCTATTAACTAAGTCGTCTCACTAACCTCTCTCTATATATTGCCTATATATGGGCCACTATGCATTAATCAAATTGATATAATATTGATTCATATAGTCAGATTACATTATTCCACGTTACACTTCCTGGGTAAGAAATTTCTCCCCTCTTACTAATTTAAAATCTTAAGATCATTTATTATGGATTAATGATTAGCCAACTAAAATACATTCTCAAGGTGTAGTTTAGTGTTTCTAAGAAAACAAATACTAATATAAAACCTTTGGAATCAAAGATTGACATAGGGAAAAATAGTTTTAGTAGAGGAAATTAGTATCTAATGCACACAAACATTAGAAAAAAAGGATGATGTTCTTCCTCAGTACTATAAAAACAATGATCATACTAAATATAGGCCACATAAAATTATAATAAGCTCGAGTTCACAGACAAATGCATCTTCTAGCTTTGATAGTCATACAGGGACAAACTTAACATGAATGGTAACAAGATAAGTGAATGGAGTGGCAGAAGTAGGAGCTTCAATAAGTTTGTGGAAATTAGACAGAAAAGAGTTACTGTTATATTTGTAGGAAGATACAATTTTTTATCTCATTATTTGAAGTAAAATATAAAATTTTATGAGGACGTAGGATGATAAATTTTTTAAGAAAGTAGAATTTAAATGTTCGTGTTTTAATTAAGGAAATTCAAATTTTGAGTTTATTTAAATGATTTAGGGTAAAATAACTTAGAAATTCAGGAAATTCAAATTTTGAGTGTATTGAAATGATTTAAAATAAAATAACTTAAATTTGTAAAAAGAAATAATTCTTTGAGAACTTATCCATTTAATTTACACAACTATACTTTAATGCTTATGAACACAACAACTAATGATGTATATATCGATTTTCAATGGTCTGTGGTGTATAACTGATAAATTACCATTTCATTTGGTGATTGCTATACTCGGGGCTCCATGCATTATTGTATTATTAATTTGTAAGTGGAGAAAAAGGCACTTGCTAGAATATGAAAATGTAGAAAAATTCCTACAAGCACACAAAAATTTAATGCCAGTCAGGTATACTTATTCAGACCTAAAAAAGATGATTGAATGCTTCAAAGACAAGTTAGATGGATGAGGTTTGGATTTGTTTACAAAGGAAAACTTCAGAATGGTCATTTGGCTATAATAAAGTCGTTGAACAAATTTCAAACTGATGGACAAGACTTCATTAATGAAGTTGCTACTTACCATTTGGTAAGATTCATATTGAAGGATGTTCATTTTCCTATATTGGAAGTTATTGATTTTCCCATATTAAAAGTTGTTGATTTTCCTCTTTTATGTGGATTTTAAAATCTCTTTCACAAATATCAAGAACATAAAATTTTCACATATCATTATATTTCTTATTTAAGATAAATTAGAATCACCAATTTATAGCCATTAATTAGTTTTTTTTCCTATAACCTAGCAATTATGCTCTGTATATTTGTATCCCTTTTTCAAAGGTAATTAAAGTTGGCACAAATTTCACATCATCTCTCTTAATCTCAAATCTCTTTTAAAATTTTGGCATGTTAACAGAGACATAACAGAAAATAGTCCTATGATTTCCAAAAATTCAAATATTCAATTCCATACCGTCTACTCAAGCTATGATGTTTTGTTGCTATACATTTGTCATGCATTAGATAACCTAGATAAAAATTTAGTTACATGTCTTCTAAAAAAAGGAAATTATCCTACTTGGATATTTATGATGACAAACACA
>JAOXYD010000005.1:24911383-24924271 GCA_028565735.1 Pinacopodium congolense
TGTATTTTTTTATTTTTATATTAATTTTTATATATTTTTTAATTTTTTTACTACATTAGTGTAATTTTTTTAAAATTTTGTATTATTTTTTCGGTTTTTATATTTTTAAAAAATAAGAAACAAAAATAAAAAACGAAAATGGTTTTAAAATGATTTAGTTTTTTAATTTGATTTTCAGATTTTTTAAATATAAAAATTAATAAAGAATATCACATAAATCGGAAAAAAATACTCTAATACAGTAAAAAAATCAAGGCAAATAATATAAAAATTTATAAAAATACACAAAACTCAATATAAAAATACAACAACCATAACTAAAAATTACATACAAAAACTCAATTAAACGACTTTTAAGAAAATATTTAGTTGAATTGTGAGTTGCGATTTGTTATTGTAGTTGTCGTGTTTTTGTATTGGTTATTATATTTTTTTCTAATTTTTTACTATATTAATTTTTTTTTCAATTTCTGTATTTAAAAAAATAAAAAAAATCAAAATCAAAATTAAAAATCTAAGTAAACATGACCTAACTAAATAAAACTTTAGTTTACTTAAATGTTCTTCAACAATTGAAAATGGATAATAGATATTGAAGATTTTAAATGGAATTATATGTTTATTAATTATATTTATATTTATATTTATATTATTTATAATTGCTATAATTATTTAAAATATGATATTTAAAAGTTTTCAAAACCTTTATTCACAAGACTGCTTCAAAACACTGTCAATTTGATTTTGTTACCTTTTTTTTTGGTAAAATAAAATTTCTTACATAACATTTAAAAGGGTATTTCAAATTTCAACTGACCTTAAAATTCCCCCTAACAAAGTAAAATTTTGGTGCAATCGTGGTTGACACGACCCTTATCCTAAATTCCGCTAAAAGAGATATGAACAGGGTGACGTGGCTGCTGACTTATTGGGCATTGTTGGATTTTGTCGTAAAACTTAAATGAATGTTTTCCAACGGTCTTGGCTCGAAGGTCCGAATGTTTGACCTCATTTACGGAGAAGTAGGAACTCCAAATATTCGCGATTTTTATGTTATATTATTAATTTTTATATTTAAAAATTAAAAATTAAAAATTAAAGTAAACATAACTTAAATTTAAATATATTGCTATTTAGTAGAGACATAATGCCTCTCAAAGGTCTGGCCGTCAACTCGTGACAGCCGCCATCAACGCGTCTTATTATGCGGATCTCTCACGTGCTTTGCCTTGACGGAGATTTCAAAAAAATAATAATAATAAGCAAACTCTTTCTTTATAGCTATCCTTTTTCATTTATTATTATTATTATAAATTATTTGGTGACTCGTTAATCCAAAATTCGGATTTGGGTGTTACTTATTATATGATTATTACCATCCGACAGCTGCAAGTTTGTTAAAAGTAACAATTTAGATTAATTTAAAAAAGGTGGTCTAATCTATATTAGATTATATTAATGTCTACTCTGTGGAAGAAACTTTGGTTGAATTTGAATTGTTTTTCAATGATTACAGAAATCAAGATGGAGTTATACTGGGAAAAATCTTCACGTCTGATGGGCCTCAGTTATTACCATGACCAGGTCCTGTCTGAAGGAACCATAACAAAGCTAACGGCTTAAATCAATCCACGTAATTTAGACAAACCGAAGAGTAAGACTTTGTAAATAGTGGTCAAAACTGACACCATTTTCTTTTGTATGTGGGGTTGCTTTAGAAGCAAGAACAAGGGCAGGGACGGTGGGCGTTAATCTGTCATTTCCTCTATTAATGAAAAGAAATAGTCTGTGGTGAAAGGGAAGTGATTAGGGTTCATGTCCACTCTTTGAGAGTGAGTGGGCAGAAAGGGACTAGGCAACAAGTGGATATCTTGAAAATCATTTTTGTTTTAGGAACAGGTTGCTTTCTTCGTTAGTCATTACCACTTTAAACATTGTGGCGCTGTTAAATGAGGGCACGTGACGACATGTCGTGACGCCATGCCTTTCCTTTAGTTGGCTAAGCATTTGACATGGAAGCAACCCTTTCTATCATGTTAATTGGTGTTATAAGTGGGTAAAATTACCCTAAAACTTAGGATTAAAAATACCGGGTCTTCACTAATTGAACTTTCATATTTTAAAAGTTATCATTTACCTCCTACAATATTATTTAATTATCACAAAATATTTTTTTTCATATTCTATTAGCTTTTTATTTTTAACCCAAGAATAATATCATTTTAAAATTTTAACATTTTCATATAATATAAATTTTCAATTATGAATAGGTGAAAACTTAACGAAATATAACAAAAAAGAGTTGTTTGCTACTTAAATAGTACTATATAAAGTTAAAAAATAAAAATAAAAATTAAAATTAAAATTAAAATACAAAAAATAAAATTACAAGAAACCAGTATAATTAACTTTAAATTTTAGATCAAGGCTCAAAATGACATTAAAACATATGGTTATAAAGGAAATAAATTGATATTTGGTATAATTTCTTAAGGTTAATCTTACAATTTTTATGAGAACCCAACATGTAAGATTGGCTTTGCGAACTATGTTTTTTGTCCAAACTAACTTATTAAGGGTTGTTAATTTTGATTTTTAGTTTTTGGATTTCTATTTTTATTTTTTAATTATGAAAACAAAAAAATAGAACATAAGTACAATATAAAAGCTGAAAAATAATACAGAAACTGAAAAAATACATAAAAACTAATCAAAATAGATAAAAATTTTAAAAAATAAAAATGAAAAGTTAGGAAATGTTTAGTTGAGTTGTGGGTTGTAGTTTTTTTTTGTTGTGATTTTGTATTGATTGTTGTATTTTCTTTTTCAATTTCTATGTTGTATTAATGTATTTTCTTTATTAATTTTTGTGTTTAGAAAAATAAAATCAAAAACCAAAACCCAACTAGACAAAGCCTAAATTAAATGGACCCTCACATTTTGACTAATTCAAAAATTTAGGTAATCAAAAATACTTTATTAGGTATGTAACTCGTTAGAAATAAGCTTTTAGTCGCACACATTTAATGTGTATCTTCCATGGTCTATTGCTTTAGTAAGAGGCAAGGCGAGTGATGATGACCACGGTTAAACAAACCTACAAGCCTTGTGTTTGTTGTGGTCTAATCATCGCCATCCATATACTATAAACTAATGTATAATTTAATACATGATTAGCAGGGATGGTGGGTTGATGGATGATGAAAGAGCCAAATAATATTTGGTTTATCGTTCATTCCAGGAGATTTAAATATTTAAGTTGACCTTGTAGAGGAGAAGTACCAAACTCCGAGATAAAAAAGAATTGGTGTTTACTGTGTTGGATTGTAATCTAAATTGCAAATGGTGGGGACTATGATGAAGCTCCAAAGGCAGTGGGTGGACAAGGATTCCATTGAGAGATGCATTTAGATATTTCGGCTTTGGTTGTTTACTTTTTCTCAAATCCTTCCTACATTTATGATTCTGTATCTAAAATCAGATTGCTAAGTGGGTCTATTGGAATGCTCACTCTTTTTCATCTTATGGTATTAAAATACCATTACTAAAGTTACAGTAGTAGAAGAGTATTATACAGACAGAAAAAAGAAGCGTCATATAATTTTTAAGTATAGTAGGAAAATCGGGCCATGATTTGACAATAATATACAATATATTGAGTATTATAAATCATAAAAAGAGTTCCTTAAACTATCAGGGATGTTTGATATAGCTTTGATTTTAAGTTTTGATTTTTTTTTTGTTAAACACAGAAATTGAAAAAAATAATACATTAATACAACACAAAAATCGAGGATAAAACACTAAAATCAATACAAATATATAAAAATTACAACTAAAAATTACAACTCACAACAATACTAAACGACAACTTTTACATGTTAGGACTCAAATGGCGAATAGGATAGAAAGCTAATCCCCTCCAACTCCAAGCCTTTAAGATCCCATTTAGTTTAACTTTGATTTTTAGAATTGATTTTCTGTTTTTTAAAATAAAAAATCGATAAAAATACACATTAATACAGTACAGAAAATAAAAAAGAAAACACAATAATCAATACAAAATCACAACAATTATAATAAAAAATTGTAACTCACAACTCAACTAAACATCTCTTAAACTTTTCAACCTTAAAAGAGAGAAAAAAAAAAGGGAGAGAAAAGAAAAATATTTTCTGCTTTTGGTCATGAGCTTTATTCTACAAGTTGGTCACCAAAAGATAAATACCAAGATTCCCCTCTAATATTGGACACTATGCTCAAGTCATTTTCCTCACAAATCTAACCTGCCATAGAGGGAAATGCATGGAAACCATACAAAGAATACTATGCTAAATCCTCCTTATAGATTCCACCATAGAATCAGCCCCGACTTCTTATGGAACTGAGGTCATGACTCACTGAAACTCTAGTTGCATATGTGGATACATCAGCTGTCCCCACACACTCGGTTATACATAATGTCACGAACCACCTAGTCCTTGGTTTACTAGGTTGTTCTTATCCAATCAAACACGCAATGTTTAAGTCAGATATTCGTTCGAGTCCACGATTCAATGCTTAGTTTGCTATTCGTTTTTAAGTCCACAATTGGTGGAGGGAGCGTGTCTTCAGGAACTAGTGTGGTTGGACTGCCGCTGCTCAAGAGACCTAATTGCATGCACTCAAATTGTTGTAGTACTGGAAAAATATACATCTGCTTCACTTTCAGTAGTGTGTTAGGTTTACTATTTTTAGTTACTTACTGAACGCCTACAAAGTCTTTTTGGACAATCAAGAAGCATCAAAACCACTCTTCTTTCCCCCCTTTTTTTTTTTTTGAAATGTAAATAATATTAAGAATAAGAGAAAATAATGATAAAATACTTTCTTGTATTCTTGATTCCCAAGAAAAAACAAATGAAGGAGGTGCACTTAGAAAATTACTAGCTATTCTTGTTCCCATTATTGGCATAGTTGTCGTTAGTCTTTTTTTTTTTTTTTTTCCTCTGAGAAAGTTTAATTACCAGTATCATGCTTGAATTTTACCTTTATTTGTCATGTTTGGAATTAATAAAAAAAATAAAGCTTACTAATGAAGCCATATATATGGGACTTTGCCTTTCAATATACTACAAAATTAATACTTGTTTTACTTAGGAAGGGTACAATAAATTTAAGAATCGTTTAATATTGTTATTACTTGTAATTTTTAATTATTTTATATTTTATATTAATTTTTGTATATTTTTTAAAATTTTATGATTTTTTTTATTATATTAATGTGTCTTTTTATTTTTATTTTTTCGATTTCTATGATTAAAAAAATAAAAAAAAATAAAATGAAAGAAACAAATTGAAACCAAACAACCAATTAGCTTTTTGACCTCTCTAAGCTGGGACAACCCTAGCTATCACTTAGCATTAATGTCTACGACCAATCAAACATAGTCATTTTCAAGCAAGCTAGGCATGGTCCTAGCTTCTGACCTGTCTCTCATTTGTCCTTTGGTGGTAGTCTTTATCGAATCCTTAAAATAGATTCGCCAGCGAAAAGGAAAAGAGGACAATCTCTAAATAAAAATATTGCCAGGGCATATAATTTTAACACATGGTCCTTGTAACAGATGCTCCACCTTTCATAAAGCATGATTTATCACACGCGGACAGTCGGATAGAGATTTATCAATTTCTTAAGATTGTAAACCATTCCTAATTAAATTTTATTAGCCTGTAATTAGGCACCAAGTTCATCTGCCCCCCAGCACCAGTTCGTACATAGGCCGATGCCGGAGTCCAGAATCGGCAGCCATGACTAGAGTCATTTTCCTTCCTCCCATGGTATTCAAGAAGAAGTCTTTACCATATCATAGATTCTTCATGATTACACCATAACTAACTGTCGCTGAGCGCTCACTCCCTGACTTAATTTTACATGACGTTCTATAGAATATGCGTTACTTGTGAATCCTTCGGCGCTCTTAGTTAAATTATTCACTTTCTGTCAAATTACAAAACGTTTGAATACGAGACAAAAGAGTTTGATCTTTCATATTTGGCTGTCATGGCAACGGAGTACTCTGCTCTAGTCCTGCTTCGAATCTTCACTTGCTACAGATTTTGACACAGGAACCTGTTCACCGCTCACACCTTTTTCCTCCACCTGCTGAAGTATAAACTTGCAATTGACATCACACTAATATAACAATAAAACTCGAGGAAATAAGGGAAAGAAAATAAAAAGCAGAAACAACTTTTAGTTGGAGTATTTTGACAATAAAACAGAATCGTAAGAGTTTAAAACTACATGAGAGAGATCGAAATCAGGGAAAAAAATTAAAACAAAACAAAAGAAAGAAAGAAGAAACAACAAACTATGACCAGATAAACCATCTATACACCTTTAGAAAATGAAGATACACGATGACAGGGGACCACCCATAACATAATTCTATTCAGTGTTATGCTAGTAGTTTATTTCAATTTCAATTGATTTATTTACGTTAAATTCTTGTTAGCGAATTATTCCTCGTTCTAATATGATTTATACTTGAACAAGAAACAGTTTTCCTGTATAGCTTACTGCCTCCTCTCTCTACTCTGGAATTCCATCCTTCCTTTATTTGTTCCACTGATCTTCTGTTTGTAAGACTTACATCACAAACCTAAAGGACTACTCAAAGACAAATTAATTACCAAAGTCACGGTATAAAAATGCAATAACCAAAACATATGTAGAAAAATTGGCAAAACATAATGATACCTAAAAATTTATGCTCCACATGCCTCACACACAAATCAATAAAAGATATGAAAGGTATTTTAGAACTTACCTGTTGGCAATTGTGGTTTCATACTAGTGTGGAAGGAATGACAGACTCGCATAAAATTAACATTAGGCACAGAGCTCTATTGCAGGGTAACTGAAATTAAAACTTATACAACACTAACTTTGTACGTTGTTCTACCTGCCGAATCATTAGTTTTAAATTAATATTTTCTATCTCTACATCCTTAAAGTTCAAATATATCACTTTCCATTTTCTTCTGCCCCTCAATGGTCCTTCATAAACTGAAATTGTAATGAAAATGAAGGATGTACTGCATTTATCTTGCTTTTCCTCCACAAAATACCCCACTCTTTGGCTTGTTTTTAATTTATTTTGTTGGCCTCATGTCACGGTAGAACAGCAGTGTATTGTATTTTTGTTCTTAATGTTGGAGAGCAATATGGGTTACAGAACAGGATGTAACGTTTGACTTCCTCAATCCTTCACCAAACCATGATGATTTGTAAGTATAATCTCTTCATCATGAACATGCAACTATGAGGCTAATCCATTAAGAACAAATTTCAATCATTAACCACAAATTTCTGTTAGTGAATAACCAAAAAGAACACTTGGGCTAAAGGTCAAGGAGGTCCTTTTTCAACCATTTCCCCCCACGGGAGCCTAGGTATCATATAAGCCTAAAAAAAAATCAAGAGCCTTGAGCACTAGGAGAAAAGCCTCAAAAGCCCACAGGAACGGAGTTGATGCTCCCACGTCCATAGTATGAGTAGTTAAAGCAAGTGATTGATTTGAAATTTGAGTTATTTCCATTATTCAAGAATGGGGATGAGGACCTAATGTCAAAATGAGGAGGCAAAAAAAAAGGTAAAAGATGACCACGTAACAGCCACACATACCTAAAAGATGACCACACATACTTCCTATTTTCTGTACACAAATTCTATCTTTTCTTCTCTATTTCTTCCATTTATTATGTGTTTGTAGGACATGTTCTAGATACACCATACACATACCTAACCATTAAACTGCAAGCCGATTACCAAGGTCATGATATGTAAAATCAATGGCAAAGCAAATGATTCCTAACATTATATATCCAATATTGATTCATAATCCCGACACACAAATGAACAAAAGATTATGAAAAGTATTCTAAAATTTGCTTGCAGTTCACCAGCTATGATTTCATAATTGTGGTTCATGCACAGAGCTCCAGTGTAAAGTGAAACACAAAAATGAAATCACTTCATCAATCAGTTTGGATATTTTTCTTTTTTCAGCATCATGAAATTTTAAATTAAAATTTTCTGTAACTGTACATCCTAAAGTTTCAATGTCAGACTGCATTTTCTTCCACCCCTACTTGTTTTACCTTATGTAAACTGACAATGACACCAAAAGTTTCCACTTGAGTAAAATTACTTAGTTCTCTTGTTTTCATTCTATTCTTTATCCCCTATCTTTGGGTTGTCTTGGATTTATTAAGTTGTGGCAAGGTGAATACAACTGTGTTCTATTTAGTGTTTGTTAGGTTGGAAAGCAATTTGGGCTACACAACAGAATGAAACCTTTGACTTAGCCGAACTCCACCTCACCCTTGTGTGAAAGCAGGACCTCAAGATCCTGATAATGCAATTACATGGCTACTTGGTAAAACACAAATCTGTGGTGCTAATTAATTCCTTTTCAATGTCACTGTTCTAAAGCTCATAATAGGGGATGGGAATTCGGACAGAATATCAAGAAATTGTCTAAATTGGTTCTCGCACTACAGACTTAAGATTAAGTATGATGGAGTTTTGCGAGCAATCAAGGTGAAGAAGCAGCAAGAAGATATTAACAGCTTGACCAGTCTTAGCTTCAACTATGAAGCTGCCTCATTTCATGGTTTTTTGTGGAGTAGCAAGGAATTTAGTTCGGTAAATGGCAAAACGTATCCAAGTTTTGATAGAGTTGGGTCAGCAGCAGAAACTATTAGATTTCAATTGAACATATGAGTGACGTGGTAATGTTTATGCATCTGTACACATATGTAGAAAAATGACTGAAAATATATTAACTTACACACGGAATGCGAAAGAAATCCATTAGCTGCAAAGATTAGAGAGCAGTTCTCTTATTTGACCAATTTCCACAATATGTTCTTTAATCTTAACATAATGTCAATTCATCAAGGGAAACAGCAAAAACATGGATTCATCTCAGTTAAAACTCAATATTTTCAGGAAGATATATTCAACTTAGCCACCAACTGGAGAATTCACTCAATAAAAACAAGAAAATATTTCCACTCCAATGATCACATAGATAACTCAGTCTAAGTTTACACTACAGAGATTCAGTTTCTATAAAGTCAAAGATCGTAAGATATGAGAAATAACTCGCAATTGAACTAAACTCGAATTGAAATTCAATTACTCACTTTATTAGCGCTCTCTAGTTTAGCCGCAGGTTTATAGGGGCAGGCAGGAGGAGCCCTCTCTGGCTTCCTGTACTCCCATCCAAATAGCGCATAAACTTTCCCCTTACAGATTATTCATCGTACAATTTATACATCAAAAAACGTTAAAGCCTGTAACTTTTGACATCAAATTCAAACAGTAACACTTAAGTCCAGAGGAAACCCTCTTACCATGATATAATCGAAAAGAAGGGGCAATAGATTGACGATTGGGACGAGGAACAGAGGCAGTAAACACGCTATGCAAACCTAACACAATAATATTTCGGGTAACGAAAGATTTCCAATCTGAAACCAACTGAAAATTTAAAAAAACAGAAAAAAGATAGGAAAAGAAACACTTACCATCTTCTTCTCAGATTGTTATGTGATTGTATGCTTCTATATGATGGATTTGATTCTATTTCTAACCAAAAGGCAAGCGGAGAAATTCCCAAAGGCAAGCGGAGAAATTCAGGAAGCGTCAGTCCTGAAGGTGGAAATTTAATGGATACAAATTTTATTAACTTGACGAAGCCCACTCTAAGCGTCCCATGATCCACTCAGTCCTTTTTCTTCAGCCCATTAGAGTTTGGAACCAAGTCCCTTAGAGATGGCAAAAGAGTTAAATCCGATTAAATTGAATTGAAGTTCAAACCATTTGGTTTAGCTTTTCTTTTCTTTTTTTTAATTTTTATTTATTTTTTAGATTTTTTACTTTTTTAGATTTATATATTTTATATGTGTATTAGTTTTATTTTTTAGTTTTTTTATCTATTTTTATTTTTATTTTAAAAAAATTAATGAGAACAATAAAAAATAAAAAAATAAGATATAAATAAAATGAAAAAACAAAAAAATATTATAAAAACTGATAAAATATATAAAAAACAAAAAAACAAAAAATCGAATAAATTTAGACTTGAATAGAATGAGGACTCATATTTGAATTTGAGAAATTTGTTAAACTCGATTAACTATAAAAAAATTGGATTGGATCAGACTGAAATCAAGAGGATAAATTATAATTATCTGGCCTCGGGCTTAAGCCGACTACAAAAATTTTGGTTTGGATCAGACTGAAATCAAGAGGATAAATTATAATTATCTGGACTCGGGCTTAATCTAAAAAAATTAGGTCTAATCGAATTTGAACTCAGATGTTAAAAAGAATTCAAATGTGCTTCAATCCTTGTCACTCCCAAAGCTCATGGGTCAATTGTTAAAAAGGAGGTAAAATGTATAATTTACTCTTTAACATTTTAAAAAAGGTTTAAATAGTCTTTTAATTTTTTTAAGGTATTATTTTACCACTTAACGTTTGTAAAATAGTGTATTTTATTTTATAACGTTTACAAAATAGTATAAATTGCCCCTTTAATATTAATTTCATTAAAGTTTTGTTAATTACTTTCTTAATCATTAGTTAATAGTTTATTTATAAAATATTGACAAAATTAATATTTAATAATAATATCTTAATGAAATTAGTGTTAAGGGAGTAAAATGTGTCATTTTATAAACATTATGATAAAATATGTATCATTTTGTAACGTTAAGGGGTCAATTATACCATTTTACAAATGTTAAAGAGTAAAGTGATATTTTCAAAAATGTTAAAGGTCAAATTAAACTATTTTAAGGGTAAATTATACTTTTTTTTCTAAAAAGAATTCAAATTTGATTCAATCCGTTGTCACTCCCAAAGCTCATGGGTTATGTCATACATTTATTACTTTTGATAGCTTCATCGTTGGATCAAACAAGTTTAAACTTTATAACAAAAATAAATTTAAGTCCTGCCGTAAGCATTATAAGAAAATTCATATTCAAACTTCAATTTTGATTCATGAATTTCTATTTTTTAAGTACTTTGCAAAATATATGAATTCATTCACAAAGTTTTTATAAAATCTATATAAGCTCCCACATATTCATATTTAGAAATTGACGTTTAATATTAAGATTTGTTCCAAGGAATAATCTTTATGTAAGTGTTTATTTCAATTTTTGTGAAGATTTTAAGAACCAAATGTAGATAGCTCCTACACTTTTTAACAAAATTTCAGAATGTAGAGCCAAGTGTATTTAGTGCAACAATTATATAGCTAGTTAGTTATTTAGTTATTATAGAGCTAGTTAACTAGCACAGTAGCTTAGTTAGCTGAAGTAAACCAGTTATCAGTTAAAAAATTTAAACATTTGTTCTGTTTTTTTTTTTTTTATCAATGAGAATCGTGCAATTTTTCTTACTTCCCGATTTTTGTTTTCATTAATACTACAATCAACTACAAAGTTTGAAAATTGCAATTATATCCCCATTATCTTTCACATAAGCCAGAAGATTAAATGGGGACCGTATAGGCACACACACAAAAAAAAAAAAAAAGATACTACAACACATTATGAATGTCCAGAGATTATCACTATTTAGTGGGTATCAGCAAGTTCATATGGATGGCAGCAATGAGAATGTGGTTTGATCAAACTATTGAGAACTCTCGCCTTTGCAGGGGATGTCAGTGCAGTGACAAATAGGTCTGCCAGCAGCTTCCCAGCCATTGAAGCCGCGTTCTAAAACCATAATGTTCTTAATTCCCCCATCATCTTTCAACTCATCAAGATAATTGGCAAACATTCTAGCACAACTTGGGCCTCGAACCTGCCAAAAATTTATTCATTAGCTCCTGAAGCGACTAAATCAGAATGCCATAGTTGAAAAGATTGGACAATTAAGGAGAGAAAAGAACAGCAGCCATTTGAAGCAATTACCAAATCTATTCTACAACCAGACTAGTTCTCGCTTAACAAGATATACTGGTTTACTAAGCTCCACAAATGTTCTGGTAAAGCATGCATCTACATGGACCTCGGAATTACATTAGCAAAAGAGAATGAATTTATAAAAGTGGCATCCCTGCTTAGATTAATGAAAAAGAAAACCCAAAACAAGGACCGTAATTCAGTACCAAGGTATTAAAGGAAAAAACTTGCTGCCTGTCCCGTGATATTCAAATCAGTATGTGGAAAGGGAAGGAACTTACACATAGGCTTTGGATTTTCCAAGAATTAAGATGGTGACTTCCAAGACCATCTTGGTCAATGCAAGTTTTTCTTACAGCAATAGTAGTAGCATGCCATACTAAATCTAACAAATGCTCAACTCCTATGAGATGCTACGGCTAAACTAATGAGCACACAGATCGCAAAGATCAAAACACATATTTAAAGTGTAGACAATAGAATTTGCAAGCACGTGTAAACCATATCTGAAGAAGCTAAACCATGCGAAATCCCATGAATTGAGGTTCAACGAACCTCTTACTGACCACACGAAGAGCAACAAGCAGGAATATCTATAGCAACTCAATGAGAACAATTTCCTAAGGCAGATTAAATGATACAAATTTCACTAATTCTAGAGATGCATGTCTATGTCATAAATGACCAAGCTAGATGGAGTATACCACACAAACTAAACATTTCCCAAGCAACCCCAAATCACGAAATCATAAATAGTTGTCTACAGACAGTTGAACATCACCCAAGATAACCAGGATGACATAACCAAAATTTTCTAGGCAATAGGCCATTTCCTCCCCCGCAATCCCGACCACGCCGAAGTTCGGCGACGTTATAGGGGGATGGCCCCCATGCTGGGGTTTGCCAAAGGGC
>JAOXYD010000005.1:24924371-24955612 GCA_028565735.1 Pinacopodium congolense
CCCGTTAGAAGGGTATCAATCATCATCATCATCATCATGTTCAAGTTGTTGCTCAGACCACTTCATCACGACGATCAAATCATCGGAAAAACAAGGAAAAGCCAAAAGAAGAAAAGGGGTAAGAGAGCAGGTTGATGTGGACATTTGCTTAACCACATATGCTTGTTTCAGCAACATTCTTTAATTATTGTATAGCTTTTCAATACCGTTCAAGCCCAAAATAAAAAAGGCCTACCAACAGCCACTTTTGTTTGATTGGGGCATCGATGGCCTACGTTCTTTTGTCACCTAAAAGCATCTCTAATCTCAGCAATCAAAAACCTTTTATTAAATTCCCATTTCATTGATTTGGCGAAGAAGTGTCCTTTTACAATCATGCAGGGGAGTTGATAGAATTGCATTCCCATGCTTCTTTTTGCATCTTTTATTTTATCTTATTTTTAATTTGTTGGCCCTACCTTGTCAATAATTTAACAATATATAGACACAAAATGTCGTTGTTGCCAATAATAGCACGGAATCCAGATGAACAGTAAATAACAAATCATTACAGACAGATTAAAGAGAAGTTTAATTGATTGGTAAATTGTAATTTTTTCGTTTTATATTAGTTAATGTATTTTTTTATTTTTTACCGTATTAATATATATTTTTTATTTTTTATTTTAAAAAATAAAAAATCAAAATTAAAAATTAAAATTTAAAGATCGTTTGATTCAGCTTTTATTTTTAATTATGATATATATATTTTTTATTAAATTTTTTATTTTTTAAATTTTGTATTATATTTTTTAATTTTTGTACTGTATTTGTTATTTTTTTAATATTTTTATTTAAAATAATTAGTGACAAATATATAATAAAACTAAGGGCTGATGCTATGAGTATTGCCTATACCAAGAAGATCAACAATAATCATGTTTTTAAAATAAATGAAATTATTCAAAAATATATTTAATAAAATGTTGAAATTCAAACTGCACATTTAATTACTGTCTAATTTAATTATTTTTTAAATTATGTCAACATCTTATATGTCAAATTCAAACTGCACATTTAATTAGTGTCTAATTTAATTATTTTTTAAATATGTCAACTTCTTATATATGTAACTCACCCACTTATAAGATTACATAGATCAAGTTTATGGTCTATTTATTAGAAATTGCCAAAAAAATAATTTTATTAAATTTTAAAGTACTATTAATATTATTTTAATGTTGTATATAACATAATAATATAAATAACAATAAAAATATACTTAATTTCTAAAAAAAAATGTTACCTTAAAAAGCTTTGGCCAACATAAAAACAAAGTGTTGTATGGCGAGAGCTCAGATTTTTCACAACTTTCTAACAATAGAGTAACTTTTCTACTTTATCAGAGCAATGGAGTCCGTGAAAAAAATGGTGTGAGGCAAGTCGGATAAATCGGATTGGCTGCCCGTGAAAGTGATAGATCTAATGTGCAGCAGACCTAAGCTAAAGCCAAATGCTTACATATATAATTTGGTAAAAGGCACATCTAAGCATTTAAAGTTTTTTTATTAAAATTTAAATTTGACTAATATATTTTGCCATATTTAAATAAATTTTTTAGAAATTTAAAAATATTCAAGTCTTATACGTTATAATAATAATCATAAAATTCTTAATTTAATATAATTATTAATTTCAACTAAAATTATCTTAACATAAATTTACGGGACATTTTTAAAATAAGTTAATACAATTTTAGTTGAAATTAATCAAGTAAATGTATTTTTAAATTAATAGTTCATCCACTCTTAATATAGCATTTGAACTAATCCTCTGTCTAAAGACATAAAAAAACTATCTATCTAAATTTTAAATAAATTAGAAGGTTAATTTAGCTCTCATATTTAAAATGGATCGACCTTATTAAAATAATGTTTCAACAAAATTTTGATTAAAATTAGTAATTTTATTGATTTGAGAATTTACTAAAATAAACCCTAAATCCTAAACAGCTAACCTCCTACGCCATACAAAACATAAGTTCACATTGCATTAACTAGCTTCTTTATTGTTTTCGAAAAACACTAGCTTCTTTATTGCATATATGGGTTACCACTATGTTTCTCAGTTTTTTAACATGTTCCAGCTTAACTTCAACGTCTCGGACGGGACAGGCCTTCCTTTGTACCGTCTCAGTGTTCCTCTTATTAGATGGATACTTTTCACGGTGGGGAAGAGTTTGGATCAGATTTGATTGAGTATTTATATATAATTTCAAGATATTATATTTTAATTTAAATTTTCAAAACATTAAAACATACGTTTTTATTATATATAATTAATTATTTTATTTTTTATTTTTTAACGTAAGACAATTTATTTATATTAATTCATAACAATTTTTTCTTAAAAATAAATTCATCCACCAACATCACTTTTTCTTAATCTACAATTTATACATATAAATTTTTGACTTCACACCAATTCAGTTTAAACCTGAATTTTGTTATTATTATTATTATTACTTTGAATAGCTCTTATTAATGTTTTTGTGTTCTAAGAACTAAATCAACTGTTTAATCACAAGCACCCAAGTGCTTACTTTTTACGTTCGGACTTTTGCTTTCTTTGAGAGATTCTCGGGATTTGTAACTATGGCTAACAAATTTCACCCCAAGTCACCATCCACTGAACACCGCCATGACCAACGACGTTGCATAATGGAAACAACAAAAAGGCCAACGAAACACTACAAAATCCCAAAAAGAAAAGAGAAAAAGAAAAAAGGTTACAACTTCAGCTTCTGCTTTTAATTATGGAATAAATGAAATGACGGTGGAAATAAACAATCAGAGCACACTGACCTCCCATGGCCCAATGACCATTATCACACCCGTTTCGATCCCTTATCATTTATTTCTCTGAATTCCACACACTTTCTTCCCTCGTGATTTGTGTTTCTCTAGCTATGCATTTCATATACAACCATGGCCAAAATTAAAATAAAAAATGCACTCGATCTATCTTCTTTTGGAGTCTTGGAAGATCAACTACCCTTTGCATATGCTTTGGTAATTTGCAGATGGTACTCATCTCAAGGCACACCTTCCATAAATGAAAGAAACAGCATGACAATTTAAAAAAAACAATAAAAAGAAAAAAAAAAGTGGTTTCCTATGGTTATGCATGCATGTGTGCATATATTTGTTCCTCCTAGTTTCATTCTCAATGCCAGCACTCAGGTGTTAACGAATGATCTCTCTTAGGGTCCCAACAATAATTATACACCATATGGTATCTTTGAACCCATCTCATGACCCTACTCTGCTGTCTTGTGAGCCCACCGGACCGGTAAGGAGAAGCGGAGACTGGGCGGCACCCCCGGGGTGCATAAGCTGAGCAACCACTTGCTTTAAAGTTGGTGTACCTTGCGACAAATGGTTGGTACCTATAGTCAGCTTTGTATTTTCCATCCTCCGTAGCCCAAGAAGACGCATCCCATATTGAACCATAAACCCACATTGGCCTTAGCGGAAATGTTGCATCATTTTTTCTTGGATACCTCCTTATTGGCACATCATCTACAAGGAATCTGGCAACATCACAAAATAACAATACATTTAGGACATTTTACCTACCACCATTAGTCTATATTTTTGGATTATTTTTTTCTATTTTTATTTTTTAAAATATAAAATAAAAACAGTATAAAAATTTTAAAAATTACATATAAAAATTAAAAAAACAACACATAAATAGAAAAACACACAAGAATATATAAAAAATAAAAATAAAATACGAAAACAGAACAAAAACGAATCTTAAATATGTGAATAGACAACATATTCATTTTGTAGCAGTGGATGGATGGTAGTGGTTTTTTACTTTCCCAACTAGAGAGATTCAGTGATAAAGTGATCAATGTCTGCATTTTCCTCTTTGGTCTTGCAATTTTTCAGTGACATAAAAGTGACCAATCCCCTCGAATTTGACAACTTTCATCTGAAAAGTCATAAAAAGTGGATATAGTACTACTGCTTGTTGCCACAGATTAAAAACAGTATGTAAGACGTCCGAGAACTATCATTTGCAAAAAGGAGTTCAGCTTCTTAATTAATTTACCAACCCAAATTCACTTTCAAAGCCCTTGACGTCTTTAAAGCAAATAGTAATAAGGATTAAGCAAATTGAAATTACATGATCTCCCTTGGACTCCAGAGAATGGCATAATGGTGGAAATCTTTGGTTGGGTCGAACCACAGATGAAACTTCATTTCTCTCCCAATGATTCTTCCGTCACCACTTCCTCTGATGTACACATTTGTCTGTAAAGTGTAAGGCTTTCCAAATGTTGTCCCCAGAAATTCTATGTCCACTTCATCGTGGTGCCCAGGGTGAGCTTCATTGTTCGAAAGCTGCCATTTAACAATAACATACATTATAAGCAACTAGCTATTCCAAATAACAAGAGTCACCATAGTTGCGAGTTTGCAATATTAGTGGCGACTGTATAAGGAAGTAATTTTCAGATCAAATCCTGTTCTCACGTAGAAAGCTGTTATGACTCCTGCGGTGTAACCAGGTTGGAGCTTGATGGAGGCACCAAAGTATCCCGACCGGAATGCCTTAACTGATTTGAATCCGCTTCCTGTTATGACATAAGTTTGGTCAGAAGGTGAAAATCAGTTAGATAATAGATGAAGTCCTGGAACTAAGCCAAGTGAACATCACATAAGAGCACCAATTAAAAGACATAAGTTTGACCTGAGGTGTGATCTAGCCAGATGGTTAATGCATTTTGGTTTACCGTTTGATGAGAATAACCCCAGAGGTTTCTATACCCTTGATAAAAGCTCATTGACCTGAACTTGGAACTTGGCCAATAGCCAGGTGATGGGGGCCATTGAGCAGTGCTTGAAGGGATCATAAGAATGAAAAGAAGCAAGTGAAAGAGAGCCATGAATGAGCAAGCTATGTCTATGCAGATGGAAGAGAACGATTGGATTGTGTATAAATGCACAAAAGGAGCAAAGCTAGAGCTACACGGAGGAAGAGTATGGTTGACAGTTCATATAAAGTAAAGAAATTAGATCAGTGGGGCCTTCAGAACAATGGAACAAGAATGATATGCAGCAACATTTGCTGATAAAAATAGCTAAAAGATGAGGTTTTGGGGTCATATAGTACAAAAACACAGACAGGGTAATAAGTACATATGTAATAAGCA
This sequence comes from Pinacopodium congolense, assembly GCA_028565735.1. Classification (NCBI taxonomy): domain Eukaryota; kingdom Viridiplantae; phylum Streptophyta; class Magnoliopsida; order Malpighiales; family Erythroxylaceae; genus Pinacopodium; species Pinacopodium congolense. Next base: position 24,929,578 of record JAOXYD010000005.1, read on the forward strand.
GATTTCCTACCCACAACTACTTATTTCCAATTATTTATGAGAAATCCTTGTAAGATACACCTGCATTGGTTCGAAAAGCCAGGACAAGTAAGAGTGGTGGATGGCTTTTTCTTAAATGTTCTTCTGTCTGTGCTCAGTCACTTTAGTTTGTGACACCAAAAAGAGCTGGACTTAGGATGTGTAAATTTCTTTCTTATCGAAAGCCGCATGAATTCCTGTCTCACTTGCTAGTGAATGACCCAGGTCATTGTTTCTTACCATTCTATACATGTTCCCTTCCTTAGCATATGCCATTTCCCAGGCAAAAAGAAAAAAAAATAATAAAAAAGAACAGAGAAAGGGTGAAAAGTGGGTCAGAATCTGATATAGTCAATATTGTCAATCAAATGTGAGTTATGATGTGTTTGAAACTATGAGCATTTCAGTGGGTCATATGGTATCAAAGATGGGGACCCATGTTCGATTTGATTGCAAGTAAAATGTTGGGGGTGACTGGTGAGTCATGGAATCGAATACAATGTTGTGTTAATGACATTGTTGTTTATATCAGTGAGTTCGGGTTACTGATCACTACATATCAACTTCATAGACACTAACTAATGAAGCCATAAATCGAGTTCAATTCTCTTAATCGACAGTCACAGAAGAATTAAAAGTTACTGATTGTGTTGGTTCTTCTCATGTCATAAAAGATTATTCCTTTCCTTATACGTCAGTACTGCTACATATTCTATGCGAATACATATGGACATAATCATTTTTTCTTTCTTCCTGCCAAATTGTGAGTAAAGATAACGTGATGCCTGTTGAAAATGACCGTCATTGATCCAGCCATTGTAAACCTTTGTTTTTAAGTAACCTAATAATGAGTGACAATGAATTATTGGTCAGCAGAATTCAAGAAGAGACACCAGTGAACTGTAACAAAAGAAGTGAATTATTAGCACCATGGGTCGTTAACTTCCATAGCAAATACTTAAGGCCCTATGCAACTATGTATGTAGACATCAGCCTTTTTCCTGCATGCGTACAAGCCATCCCTTTCAAGATATGAACAATTGCCTTACGATAAGTCAAGCATGGCTTTTGGCGGTCATCAGTTAATTAGAGTTCACCTTAGTGACCACAATACACTCAAAAATAGATTAATGAGAAATATTGACTCCAATCTCAGAATAATGACAAATTTGTTTTTTAATAGGACCGTAATGAATATCTTTGGTATAATTTTTGAAGTCAAAACCTTGTTATTACTAAACAAATACAAATTTCGATACTAAAAACTACAATTGAATTAATTTAACAAGGCCTCTTCATCGAACACAAACCGTGATACTAACAAGATAAGAACATGTGAAATGAGATCCATGGAGGTGACTTGAGCAGGGACCAGTTCACGGTCGTTGAATGACTGTCGGTTAATGGCTACGTGTGAGATACAAATTGTAGACATTGGACTGTGGGAGCCTCTGTTGTAGACGAGCCGGGACCATATCTCTCACATTTTAGATCCTGACGGTCACCACCACTGTTGTGTCGGCCAGAGGGAGCTTCAAAGGTGTTGATTAGTGAGGTGATGCTCAGTGGGGGCCCCTTTTTGCCGACAACTCAAGCGTGTTGTCTATACGTACACTAGGTACCATGTAATGTATTTATATATATTTTTAATATGATATAAGATTTTGTCGCGCTGCTCCTCTGGGGTAGGTTTTCACTATTCTAGTTCAAGATAAGAGGATCGAACAATTTTTGCTATTTTTTTAAATTTTATTAAATAATAAACTATTATAATTAAGTTTTTTTCAATAAATTATTAATAAATAAAAACAAGTAATTAAAGTTGAATTAAATATATATTTGGACAATATTGTTTGAATAACTTGAAAATGATAGAATTTTTTAAATTCATGGATCAAATTTTAAAAATTTCTTAATAGATAAATTAAAATTTTATAAATATTTTTAAAATCACATTATTTTATAATTAATTTAATATATCTCTTAATAAGTTTATATACATTATGTTCTATAAGTTTACTATATTTATACAATTTTGGGAATATTTCCTAATGATAACTAAATAAAATCAAATATCAATTATAAATTTTCTACATGCTTAGAAAATTGTTGCTAGTCAATATATAATAAATGATATTATCAAATAAAGTTTTAACTCGTAATTTTGATAGTAATAAAATATATGTTCATTAACAAATTTATTATCTATGATATTAATAGTTCAATTATAATGAAATGAAGTAATATATCAAAGATTAAGTTCAATAAAAAGATGTTATCGGTTGGTCATACAAAAAAATAAGTTCAAATTGATCTATCTTTTGATATACAAAATTACAATTTATTTAAATCCAACTCTCCTATAAGTACACCAGTCGTAACAAGTAATATAGTAGAGTATATTTAAAACTCTTAATATCGATCCCACGAAAATTTTTAATGATATAAGTATTAGATCAATTGAATTACAATTATCTACACAAACCTCAATTTTACATTTATGAAAATAAATATTATAAGAAAACTAATCCAAAAATTTCCAATCATTTGCAAAAGAGTTCAAAGTTACTTTTTCTAATTCAAATTATTCATTTAAGGCTTTGATGGTTGATGATTTAATTGATGAATTAGTTATGCTTAATCTAGAATATCTTTCCTAAATCAAGAAAACGTTATAGTTAAGACACGGGCTTATCTTTGTTGATCCTATCCAGAAGTTTGACTATAGATTAGACTTATGTAATAGGCCTAAAGATCAAGAATTTTAGTTCTAAAATTCTCTAATTCAAGACTAACACTCTCATGATTAACTAGAATTTGGTTATGCACTAATTTAAACCATGTTATCTATTGATTTTTCTAATAATCTAAATAGATTTCTTGGATCTTGAATTATTTGATGGCTTCATCTTAAATTATCAGTTTAAGACAAGTATTAAACATTCAAATAAACAAATATTAACTTACTAAATATGCATTAACCATCAATTAACACATTTAACCATCAATTAAACATATTTAACAGCCTCACTTAACTGAAATTAAACATTCAGCACATAAATTAATCAAAGATTGCAAGATAATTAACTTAAAACAACATAAACCTTGATTAATTCACAAATAAAACTATAATACATAAGATTAAAGTTTAGAAATAAGAAAATATGGATTTGAGATGATTAACTAACTCTAATCCACATGATTACAGCTTCTAGATCTACACAAATAACCCACAAACTTCATTACAAACGATTGAAATCTAAAAAGAAAAGGAAAAACAACCTAAAACTACTTTGATATGGAAAACTACTAAAACAAGAGGTGTTTTATACTAAAACTAAATGCTTTAGACGTTTTGGAGAGGCCTTAATTTATAAAGATGGAGATGGTGCAAGTGGAGAAAGAAGACAAGTCACAATTATTGAAAAATCTGCTGAAAAAAACCTGCAGCCATTAACGACGATTTAGCCGAAGAACAACGGCACTGTTTAAGAGCGATGGAACTGCGGTTGATAGTCAATTTTTAACTCCTTCAACATGGTTACTAGTCCTTTTAACGCGGGTCTCTCCAAACCCATATTAAAGGTCTGAAAAGAGCTCATTTTTCCTTCTTTTTACACCAGTCTTCAATTAATCACATTAATATGAAAATTAAACATTTATAATTATTAATTATATATTTAAGCACTAAAATAAGGACAAATATACACCTAGTGTCGTATGAATACTGGACGACGAATGGATTTAGCCACCTAACTAGTTATGTAGGTAAGCCAATTTTTATGGATGAGTACACAGCTCAATTTAAGAGAGTAGGGTATGCTAAAGTATATGCTCTAGAAGATATCAATCAAGATCTTCCGAAATAATTATTTATGTCTCGATTAGAAGAAGATGGTGAGGTCTCTAAGGATAAAATACTTATTTCTTACTCGTGAAAGCTGAAATAATAAGCACTCTGGAGGCCAACAAGAAGGGTTTTTAAAACTAGTAGCTCGGAGGAATTGCCGGCTAGTCACATTTCTTATCCTGTGTCTGAAAGAACAATGAATCCCCTTCAGTTGGCTTTGAGGCAACACCTCATATACAGACAACGTCAAGGTAGTCATCCCAGGAGGGTAATAATGATTATTCCAGGGAAAATAACTCTAGAGATAGCAAAGGTGTTCCATATAGGCACAAGCCTTTGACCGAACCAGTTGACCAGACAATATTGGTAGCATAGGGATCTAGATCTCTTGTGCTTGGGGCGATTCTTGCTTCAAATAAATTGGATAATTTAGACATCAGCTCATTCAGTAAACCTTCTAAGGATGATGCAGGGGAGGTAAAGAAAATGTTGATATAGGTTTCACCACCCTTTCCTCTAGTAGTACTGACTAGGGACAGATGGATGCAAGTCCTTTGAAAGTAGGACTCCTCCCAAAAGTGTAGTGAGCAGAGATAGGGAAGGAGAAGAAGGGCCAAGGGTCCAGGCAAGCTCTTAGATTAATAGATAGGGAAGGTGTTGATATGGATGTGACTTATCCAATAAATCAGGGAGTGCAGAAACAGAGTCAGGAGAAGGAGCAAGGGGGTTTAAGGGGCACACAGGCTATCTTAGACCATGTTTAGGAGGATTTCACAAAAGTTAGGCTTATAAGATCCTCAAGGAAAGGTAAGCCAAGAACCCCATTTACTCTTTAATGATTGTGGCATGGAATGTGAGGGGATTAAACAATCCCAATAAGCAGTTAGCAATAATTGATTATATTCATACTATTCAAGTAGATATGGTGGGTTTGGTTGAGACTAAACTGAAGTTTAATCAGTTAGCGAAGCAACGAGTTTTCAAAAAATAGTGATAGGTGTTATCCAATCATATGCATCACTTTTATGGTCGAATTATAGTGGCATATGATCCTGAAAGGTTTATTGTTCAGCATACTAGGATGATCGATCAAAGCCTTCATCTGGAAGTGCTTTTCAATCACACTAGGTCCAAAATTTGTGCTCCTTTTGTTTATGCATCCAACTTTGGTTTCCAGCGAAAAAGTCTTTGGGATGAGCTCCAAGACATTGAACACTCTCTCACCTATCCCTGGATAGTTTTGGGAGATTTTAATAGTACTTTAATGGATCAGGAAACCATATCTAAGTCAAATCATTCCAGGTCTTGCTAGAATTTTAGATCCTATTTCAGTGCTACCGGATTGACTGATTTACGTTAGGAGGGGTTTTACTTTATTTGGTGCAATAATAAGTATGAGAGACATTTGACACAAAGGAAATTGGATAGAGCAATGGTGAATGGTAAGTGGTTATAAGCCTTTCCGGCTTATAAAGTGGTTTTTTGCCAACCTTTCCGTTTCAGAAAATAACCCCATTGAAGTTCACAAAGTGATGGAAGTTAGGCCAGTTAAATATCCGTTTAGATTTTTCAATTATTTAGTAAATATCCCTAGGTTCTAGAACACGGTGGAGTCTGGAATAGAGCTACATTATGAAAGGACAAAACAATTTGTTCTTATGAGAAAACTGCAAAGAGTCAAAGGAGGACTTAAAGAGTTAAATAGTTAAATAAGAAAACCCAGCCTATAATGTGGATGCTATTAACCATATGCAAGAAGAGTTAAGGACGCATTAAGAAGCGCTTGCTAAGCACCTTGATAGAAGAAATATTAGAATGAAGGAGTAAAGGATCTTGAATGAATATACTAAAGCCTTACATAGGCATAATAGTGTGCTTTAATAAAACTCCAGATTGCAAATAAAGCTGGGGAACATGAATTGTTCCTTTTTTTCAAAAATCTATTCTGCACGGAAGGAATTAGAACAAAATCATTTGTTTAACAACAAAGGAAGGGGTACGGGTTCAAGACATGGTGGTAATTAAACAGGAGGCTTATGATTACTTCCAAAAATTATTAAGCTAATAGATTCCTCATCAATTTACTATACCAATGATTTCCATTATACTAAAAAGGAAGTTAGACCAGGCTCGGACATTGGAGTTGGTTAAACCAGTAGAGGAGAAGGAAATAAAGGATAGCTTATGGTTTATAAATCCCGAAAAGGCTCTTAGGCTCGATGGCTTCTTCTTTCAGAAAACTTGGCAAGGGGTGAAGAGTGATTTGATACAAGTAGTGTAGGAATTCTTCCAATCATCTTAACTTTTGCGCGAGGTTAATAAAACCCATATGTGCTTGATTCTTAAAGTTCTTAATGCTTCAAGGATTAGTGATTTTAGGCTAATTTCTTTCTGTGACACAGTATATAAGATAATATCTAAGATTCTTGCCATGAGACTCAAGGTTCTCCTTTACTTGATAAGTCCTAGTCAGGTTGCCTACATAGTGGGTCGTAATATTGGAGACAATGTCCTTTTGACTCAAAAACTTATAAAAAAACTATAATAATAAGAGGCTTAGGAAGAATTGTGCTATCATAGTAGATCTTTACAAAGCATATGACTCGATTAAATGGCCTTTTGTGCAGGATATAATGACTGGTATGGGATTCCCTCAACAATTCATAGATTGGATTATGGCTTGCATCACTTCCACATCCGTCAGTGTTATTATCAACGGGGAATCAATAAGCTATTTTTAGGGGAGTAGAGGGCTGAGACAAGGGGATCTTTTTTCTCCTTATTTATTCACCATTTGTATGGAATTTTTAATCTATGTGTTGGAGGACATAGTGGCAAAACATCTCAACTTCAAGTATCATTCCTATTGTCGCAAAATGCATTTGACTAACCTTGATTTTACAAATGATGTGATATTATTCAGTGAAGCATATGTGAATTATGTCTAAATCCTCATGGATTCTGTTACGATTTTTGGGCAAGCTTTAGGGTTAACCGTAAATGTTGCTAAGAGCCAGTTAATTTTGTCAAATTTAGCGATGTTGTTAACCAATGAGCTAGAAAGAATTACCGGCATGAAAGGGATTTCTCTTCCGATTAAATATTTGGGTCTACCTATTATATCTATTAAAGCTCGATGTCGAGACTAAACAAGTCTTCTGGATAGATTCCAAGGTCGTATGCTATGCTGTTGCAATAAGTCCTTATCATTTGTAGGAAGGTTACTATTGGTGTCGTCGATTCTATCCAATCTACATGTGTACTGGATAGCTCATCTCTCCCTTCTAAAACAACTTTTGAAGATAGTGGAAAGGTATATAAAGAACTTCTTATGGGGAGGGGATCCGAATAAGAAAACACAAGCCAAAGTAAGTTGGGAAGAGGCTTACAAACCCAAAAATGAAGGTAGACTAGGCGTTCATTCCCTTTCCATAACAAATAAGACCAATTTAGCAAAGCGAATTTGGAGGCTCTTTTCAAATCAACAATCCCTATGGTTTCAGTGGGTACACACATATTTCATTAAGGAAGGAAGCATATGGGAGCTAGATATCAAGACTAAAAGCAGCTGGACAATGCAACAAATTCTGCGTAATAGGAATTAAATGCAGCTTCATCCGATTTATGTCATAGGAGATGGTCTCCAAACCTTTTTCTGGAAGGATAATTGGATAAAAGAAGGCCTTCTAGATCATGTGCTTTCCTTGCAAGGATTGAAAGACAGTATAGGTCGAAACACGAAGATTCATCATTTCATTTCTAAGCAAGGTTGGAGCTGCCATACATAGGCTATTAGGGTGTTCCTTCCAAATTATCAACCAAGTTTGTAGAATTTTGATAGGGTGGTTTGGAGTAGGCATTCTTCAAGTAACTTTACTAATAGGTCTTGCAGTGATTTACTTATAAACTATGTGCCTAAGGTGCCCTAGTCGAGACTGGTTTGATTCAAGATGGGTTACCCTAAGGTTGCCTTCATCCAATGGTTAGCCATTAGAAATAGATTGGATACACTGGACAAATATAAGGGGACTAGGCTTAAGATTGATCAGAGATGTTTACTGTGCCAAAGGGAGGAGGAGACTAGAAATCACCTATTCTTCAATTGTTTCTTCATTGAGAAGTTATGGAAAGGAGTTTAGCTCTTATGTAATCACTTAACTCCTTTAATTGAATGGATAAATGTTATAAATTTGTGCTCATTTGCAAATGGGCTAGGAAAATATTACTATTCAGTGTTTAAGTTGAGTATCAATGCTTGTGTGTATACTATATGGTAGGAGTGTAATAGACGAAAAAATTGCGGGAATAGGCAAGATAGAGATACATTTACAAGATTGGCATTAGCTTGAATAAGAGAACTTATTATGGCTAAGAGACTAAAGTTACGACCCTCTGCAGGCTTGTTGGAGAATTCGCATATAGGAGGAGAAAATATGACCTAAAGTGGCAAGCTGGCACTGACTTGTGTGTGTCTTGAATTAAGATTGATTTGTGGTTAGTTTAGTTTAAGTTTATTTGACGCGAAGGTCTGGGTTTGAATAAGGTTTTTTATGCTTCTTAGCTTGAGTTTGAGTTTATTGGAGTGTCGGAAGGCTCTTGTTTGCTTGGGGTGGTTGATTCTGGGCAGTTCATTGAATGATTCTTTAAAACAAATCTACAAGGTGGATGGCAGTGTTAAATGCCTAGAAAGCGAATCCATTATGATTCGGTTAACTACTGGACTGATCCTGAGCTCTCCCTTTGTCTGTCGAGAGAAGACTCTAAGGATTAAAGGTGTTCTTCCTCAACGGTTGGGTTTGTCCCTTTTATTGTCGCACCTTCCTTTTGCATGGTGCCTTAATTTACTATATGGTTTCTTTTGGCTTTTGTGGTTGTAGCTCCTTAAGGGAGTGACTACTAGAATTTAGTTCTTATTTCGTTTGTTCTAGTTTTAGCCTACTGTGTTGCCTTAATGGCTTTGGTTGGCTCCTCGTTAGATTTTGCTCTTTTTTGAGTTATTAATTCATTTTTAATTTATTTTTCAAAAATATGAATAAAATGAACAAAATGAAGTACAAACACAATTTAAGTGATCATTGAGTAAGTTGAAGCGAAGAACCAAGAATAAAAAGGAACTAAGTATTACGAGACATGACAAATCATTATAATATTTCTTTTTGGTGATTTTAATGATTTAAGGGTTTAATCATTATAAAATCATTTACATAAATGACATAATGAATGAGTCCTTTCATAATAAAAAGAAAATTCATTTTGAAATTAAAGATTGATCTTCAAATAAACTTTACAGAAATTTTGAAGTAGTCTTGAGTCAAGTTTTTTCAAAATTGAGTGTTTGATAATTTTGAAAAACTTAAAGTATTGAAAATTAATTATTCAAAGTGTTTTAAAAACTTGATTTTTATAGGAATTGGAATAGATAAGTTTTGGCTAGCTAATTGAATAGGAGAACAAAAAGTTATATAATGGACGTAATTTGTTGGTTTAGAGGATATGCTAGCCAAAGGTAGAAAATCAACTAGCCGAATATGCCTAGAACTAATTATTATAATGACTAGTTTGTGTGTGTAACAAATTATTGAAATAATTTTAGGTATAAATATACTATAGTTGAATTGTAGAAAGAATCTTTGACATGTTAGAGAGTTGTGAGAGGCCAAAGAATGCACTTTAAATACGTGTGTTCAATGCATAAATCATGTAGAACCCTATTTTAATGGGGTAAGTAAGAAAAGAAGATGAGTTGTATATGGTTGTACTTTTTTAGAAATTGAGAAGAATTGTTAGGAATATTCATTGTGAAGGTTCTTCTTAACTTTAAACAAGAGTTTTAAAGTATTCTTCTTCACTTACAATAAAGGAAGACAAGTATAAAGGTTATGAAAGATTCATCTTCATCCATTAAAAGAAGAGAGATAATTAAAATTTTAAGTGAAATTTGAAGAGTGGAAGCAGGTTAAAAAGGATTCAATCAAACTACTATAAATTAATTTTATGTCTCATTCCTTACTCTTTTTATCATTATTATATTCCTATTAAAATTGCATATTGTTATGATTTCTTAAATTAAATTATGAATGCATATTTTTTAAAGACAAACTAATGATATGCATTTTACAATATCATATTCATATTATTAGACTATTCATTTATTAGTTTTTAAATAGACTAAAAATATATATAAATAATTCACCCTTTTATTAAGTACCATATGATAAAGATAAGTAGGTTGATCAAATGGTCAAACTTAAAAAATGATTATTGAGGATTCCAGACCATAAACACTGGTAAATATAAAAGCTTATTTAACTTATAAGAAAAACTTAATTCATTATTTGAAAGAATCTTTTGCTATTTTTATGCAATTGTTGTAGATATATGCTAATACTCTATGTATCTTTAACATCTCCTGGATAACACAATTTTACAAAAAAAGAATTACTTCCTCTTCAACATCTCATATAGGTTTTTTAATTTAAGAATTTGTTCAATAAATGACATAGGACTCAACGGAGCTATTTTTCCAATTAAAAAAGAAAATAGAAGAGGAGAATAATAATCATATAGATTAAATTGTATCTTTACAAAACTTTAAAAAATTTCAAAGCATTAGAAGGTACAAATTTAAAAATAATATTCTTTTTAAGTTTTTATATATAATTATTTTGATTAAAAAAAATTTATTTGACTTTTAGGAGACGGGGAAAATACGGATCCCCATTATTCTGATTGACATGAATCTTGCAATTCTAATAAAAAATTTCAATTATAATAAACTAAATTTAAATTTTAATTATACATATCGATAGCTTGTATCTTTTTTTATATTTAAACTATTTTAATACATTTAAATACAAAAGAGCACATCTAAAATTTTTAAGGGAAAAAATGGGTCATAATATTATAAGGTATTCTCTATCTACTCACTTGTATCAATTTCGGATACAACATTTGTAGGAATGTCATGTTCATCGATCATGTTCACCTATAAAGGAAATATCTACTCACTTGTACATTATTTATCACGTTTATAGATCATGTTTATCATTCATCCTTTCATTTTAATAAATTGCATATGTTAAAAAAACTTTGCTTTAATACCATTTATAAGAAATATCATACAGTTATTAGGATTGTATTCAAATATATGCATGATCAAAACATAACCACTTAATTTGATTATATTTTAATTTCACAGATTAAAAACCATTGTTCTCTTCTTCTATAGAGAAAATATCTAAGATGATTACTATCATCATATTATTTTTGGATTTTTGAACTTCTATATTGAATTCAAAAATGAAACTACTCTTTAATAGTTAATAATGACAAATGACCATAAACGTACATGAGTGTCATTGTCTATTGGCACCCTTTCATTGAAGTTATTTGCACTTTTTTGTAAGAGTCTATTATAGATTATTTCACTAATGTAGTACATGATACTCCAACCTTAGTTCGAAATGAGGGCTTATGCCTTATATTATAAGAATTATTTGGTCTTATTTATTATTATAAAATTTTCTTGAATAAAAAAACATGTATTATTTTAGGACTTCCAACCTTTAAGTTATTAAGAGCACAATTTCTTTTGTTAGTAATAAAAAATTTTCATCGTCTGTCGCCTTTTCTGAATATTTCAAGTAACATAAAATGTTAGTTATAGAAGCTGGAATGTCAAATGTCTTTTTCATTTAGAGAATTAAATGGACTATGTTAAGTGGAATAAACAATACATGCTTTTTAAAAGGACCGTTACAAACTATTTGATCCTCCGAAAACGCTTAATTTAAACCTTATAATTGTTTATGTTAAATCAATATATTTTCTTAAAGACTCGGTAAATACTCATGCTATAAAAATTTCCAAATGAGTCATTAATCAAAAATCAAAATATTGGAGGGCTTTTAAGAACCAAACAAATAATTATCTTTCTTTCCTTAAGACCTACAATTACATAATATTTAACATTAGTAACTCAAGGTTTATAACAATAAGGAGAGCATAATTTCTAATCCGTTTACTTTAACTTAATAAAAGTTAATGTTATATATTTATGTATTTAAATTTTCTTTTTTTATAAAGTTAATTAATGATTAAAAATATTTACATTAAACATTATCAAAATATTTAATTTATTCCTTTTTTATTGTTAAATTTTCTAATTTCAATTGTATCTTATAATGTGTTATTATTTTTCTAAATTTTAAAATTATTAAATGAAAAATATTTTACAATTAAATTATAAAAATAAGTCATTCATGAAAAATTGATGATAGGAAAGATTTACCTCATGTTTATTTCACGAATTTTCATAATTTTCTTTTTGATTATATATTTTTAAATATTTTTACAATAATTATATTGATGCTAAGTAAATCAATAATCAGTTAGTTTATGTTAAATCTACTAAGATATAAGCTAAAGTGTCTTTGGAATTTCCCTCAAACTAACTTACACTTTAAACTCACATATTAAATTAAAATTTTAAGCATAATAGAAGTTATGATAAATAAAAACAACAGAAGTGAAGGGCTATATAACAACCTGTTGATCCTATATGGTACCTAAGAAAGGGTTGAATCAGGTTCTTAAAATTTTCTTTTATGTTATTAATCGTAAGTCTTTTACCAATTTAATTAAACGAGAAAGTTAAACAATGATTTAATTAATCAAAATAATAACAATAACTTAAAAATTAGAAAATAAATGCATAAATGTAAAAGAGAAAGGGAAGAGAGATATAACTGATTTATTCTAGTTCAAAGCAGCCCATTTGCCCCTACATCTAGTCCTCAACACTACTATGGATATTTTTGGACTATGCAATTAAAACAAATACAATGTTAGATTTACAATCCTTTTTCAAGGCTCAAAGATAATCTTCCACTCTCTCTTTTGAGGCTAAGGAATAACTTATTACTCCCTTTTCTAAGGTTAAAGGATAACCTCACAACCCTCTTCCTTTTCAAAGCTCAAGAATAACCCTTACAAGAAATCACTCATAGTTTTCACTACAAACTCACAAACAACCCCAAGAAACCTCAAATCACTTTTACAATTCTTTCACAATTTTTATTATACATAAACCACTCTTACACAACCTATTTATACCCATTTTCAAGCCTTATAGCCATTTATAGTCATTGCTTAATGTTATAATTCATTAAATGTTATATCCGTTGTAAAATTTGTTCATTGTAAAGTTACTGTTGCCTTTTCATTAAGTTCAGTCGACCGAATGGGTCATTCAATTGATTTATCTCTCATTTGGTAGATCGATTAACTCATTCAGTTGACCTGTGGCTCATTAGGTCGACTTGTAGGTCATTCAATTGATCGATTGCCTCATTCACTCGACCTATAACTCATTTAATCGATCGAACTCCTTTGAATGCATTAGCTTGCAGTACCTCTCAGTATTTTCGTGATATCTTCTCTATTATTCATCTAATTTCTATAAAATTTGGTGAGTAGCTTCTTGTCACATTTTTCTAGCATTATGTAAAATTTCATAGAATTTGGAGTTCTAGAAGTGCACCTAATTCTTTTCCCAAATCAGCTATGTAGATTTTGGAGCTCAATTGAGCTTGTTCTATAATCCAGTTTTCAAACTTTGTCCAAACTTAATCAATCAATCCAAAACTAATTCCATTCAATTCTTAACATAAACACTTACTTATAAACCTATTAAAGTCTACTATTGAACTTAATTTTCTATCTTAGTCTTCGTACATCTCCAACGCGCTTCATAAACTCCATATCATCAAGGCTCAACTTACATACTCTTCATGAAATGATTTCTTGAACCTATCTTGACACACAATAAAATCCACAAATGCATTAGTAAAAACAATTTGTTATCATAAAAATAAAGGTGGAACCAACCCTTGATTCAACACAACTTTAAAAGAAGAAAAAAGAGTCAATGATGCCAACTTATACCTTGTGTGTTATATGTATATATAGTATTATAACACTAAAAACATAAGTTCAACCAAGAGAGGTTTTAACTTGTTATTTTGACAATGATAAAATATAATTGTTACTAATGTTTAAACTTTGATGTATTAAAAAAAGATTAATGGAAATTGTGTAAGATCCCATAATAGAGCCTAAGGAGAAAGTTAATTCATGAAGAAAATGATAATATTGAAGCAAACATTAACGTAATGATCAATAATGGAAGATCAAAACTAAGGACAACAAAGTTGAAGAGGTTTAGATATTCCTTTTGGTTGTAAGTCCTGATTTGATATTTTCAATGCTTGAAAGACTTATCATTTGTATCATGATTTACATTTAAGACCTTGACATGGATTTTGTATTTTGGTCAAGAGTTTTAGAGTCTATATGATCATTTACATAATAGGATTTAGTATAGAGTTTTATATTGGTATAGAGTTTCATAATTAAGAGGAAATTTGGTGAGTTATTTTAAAGAAGTCCTCTTGATGTATCAAAATTTTTGGAGGTTATTTGGGTTTAATTGAGTGTTTTGTAGTATTACTAAGTTAATATTCTGTGTGAAAAATGTTGTTAAGGATGTTTGAGAAAGTTTGGAAAACTTTGAAAGAGATTGGAAATTATGTAGAATGCAAAATTTTCATGAAAAATAAATATCTTGTCCTTGAGTTTAATTGACATGTAATTGTATTTAAAATCACTTGTGGGATATTTTGAAACTTGTGTAAATTGTTTTGAAGTTAAAAGAATTATTTTGAGAAGTTTAGAAAAATCTTTTAAAAGTTTTGAAATTTTAAAAAGTTTTCAAAAGTGCTTAAATTTTTATAACCAAGACATGTTTTGTGATGGATCTTAATTAAAACAACTTACTATTTAAAATAACATTAGGGATGAATTATAACTTGTATGACTTGGTCTCGAAGTAAAAGAAATAGTTTTGGAATAATTGGGAATGGCTTGAAATTGAGTTTGAATTGAAAATTTGAAAATATTCTAAAAGTTCATTGATAAAGACATTTTGAGTTATTGATTTTAATTGATGAGTGTTGATTACTATAAACCTTGTGGGGAGTTTTTAAAAGTTGGTTAAGTTTTTTCTAAAACAAAAACATTGGTTTTTGGATTATCTTAACTGAATTAAATTGCTACATAATTTAGAAATCAATTTTACAAAACCATTGGTCGACCAATATTAGGAACTGGTTGACTAGTTGATGTTTTTATGGGTATCGGTTGACCATTAGTTAATGATTGGTCAACTAATTAAGTTTTTAATGGATATTGGTTAACCAATTAGAAATGAATGGTCAACAAATAACTAGTCAATTGCTTCATGCTACTGGTCAACTAGTTAAGTTTTTATTTGTGCAATGAGTAGTGAATTTTGCTATTTAACAACTTTTTTTAACCCTTTTAATGGCTAAAAACTTCTCTAATGGTGTTTTGAGCTTGGAAACTCTATAACTAAGACTCCTAATGGTTTTGAAATGGGTTTTAGTGAGTTATGATGATGCCTTGAATGAATTGAGAGAGTGTTTTATGAATTAGAAAGAGTTTCAAGTTTATTGTAAGTTGTCTTATATTTATGCATTCATTATGATTTTATGAGCCCCTTTAAGCACTGTTTTGATCAAGCAAGGGGTTTAGGTTATGAATGCTTGAGTTTAAGATGAGAGATAATTTTTTTAAAGCTTTATTATTAGTCTTAAATTGATTGGGGAAGGGTTTCTATTCATCCTATTTAAAGTAAGACTTGTATTGAGTTACTCTTCCTTTTAAAGTAAGATTTGTAACAGTTGCTTTTCATCCTTTTAAGAAAAAAATATTATAAGGGTTTCTTTTCATCCTAAAGAAAATTATTTGAGATAATGAAATTTCCAAGTAAGAATTTATAGACTAAATGTAAGCAAATGGTTGTTTTGCCGAACCATTATAAAATTTGATTTATATCATCTCCCCCTACTCTTTTAATTTATACAAATTATTGTGATTGTTATTTAATTTCTTGAATTTGAATTATTGAATTAAATTTGTACAATCATCATCATTTAGGTTGAATTGTGGTTTAGTAATTACATCTTTATTACAATTGGTTTAGGAAGCAAACTTAGAATTTTGAGAATACCTAGTTCACGCCTTGCCCCTCTTAAGTGCCATACTAGGGCTAATACATGGTATCAAATCTAGTCTTATTTTTTACTTAAATTTCTAATGAATTAGTGAGTAAAGAACTAAATAGGACATTTGATTATTTCATCTAGTCAAAGATGGAATTTGTGAATAGATAACCTTCAGTTATTATAAATGTTTTTTTGGCTTAGAAAAATTAAAACATATTTTTTTCTAATGGATGAAAGTTTATATTTGTCAAATTTTATTTCAAATGATCTTATTATTGCCACAAAAATAGTTGATGGTTAACAAGTTTTTTAAATAGAAGAGATTTAGGATGACAATAAGTTTCATTAAATAACAATGTCATGCATATTTTGTTTTGTACATTAGATAGATGTATGTTTGATAAATTCTATGTGAAATTCAGCTAATGAAATTTGATGAAAATTAAAGAATATTTTTTTAAGGGATTAATGAAGTTGAAGAAGTGGAAAGTGAGCATTCAAAAGAGGAGAAAACTCACATGTTTTTAACAACAAATTGCTTGCAAATTTGGTGAAACTTTGAATCATTTTGAAGAATCCATGATTAAGAACAATTTGTTGAAAAATGAACTGCATGGCATGTTAGAATATGGGAGTATGAAAGTTGCTAAGAAAAATGATGATAAACATAGTTTATTGCATAAGAATGAGGCATTGAACTCAAATAATCTTGGCAAAATTCACTTAAAAGGGTAAAAATTTGACTAATACACTAGGAGTTCAAAAGAACTCAAGTAATGGGTATGGTTTAAGATTTATTCAAGGAAGTGTTTCCAATAATGCAAAAACTACATTTATAAAGGGAAAAAGTCTAGATGAAGAGCATATACGTAAGCCCTCATTTGAAAATATAGCATCATTCTCTAGGTTCTAAACAAAGGAAAAATTTTATGCATTCATGTATGGAGCCATAATCAAAACTAGAAAGAATGTGCAACAAGATAAGAATAGGTATAATCTGTATAGAAATGTTAAACCCAACATGATTTATTTATGCCTTGTGTTAGGCATTAGAGGGTAGTTTATTTCCATATTGGACATGTGCATGTACAAAACACTAAAAGCACAACATATTCACTTCTTAAGAGGTAATATTATCAAGAAAAGAAGAGACATAACTTTTATGATAGGGCACAACATTAACCTCGTGTATTTAGTTCTCAAACATAATGGTGTGATACATCCTAGCATTCAACATATGCACAATTACAATCATAGGAGAATGTTTCACCCACATTTAAAGCTTTTTTTTCCCTTGTCCTAAGAGAGCTTATTATGATAGGTGGAATGTGCATGTGCATAAAAACCATATGTTTCATCATGGATATTTGACATTCTAATTTTGTAGTAATTATGGTTATATTGAAAATTCTTATTTTATGAAAAAAAAATTGCTAAGAAAATCATTACAAATATCAATTAAGAAAGGTATAAAAGCCAACCTCCACAGACCCAAGTTTATATAGGTACCTAAAACAAAATTTATCCAATTGTTTTGTAGGTTAACATTGTTTGGTGTTAAATGGATGTTAAAAAAAGAAGCAAAAAGTGGTATTTCCAACTTTCAAGTAAAAGAAAAAAATCATTAAGAGTCCTTATATAATTAACTAAGGAAAACATTGTTGTAAAAAGTTAAGAGTAGAAAATAAGGTAACTATTAGTTATGCAAAAAGGAGGTACATGTTTGCTTTTACATTAATAATATTTAAGTTCTTTGACTTGGCATATATTTTGATGGTATATATTTGGCTTGAGTATGTTGACTTTGATATACATGTTTTAGGTAGAAAGATTTGTTGAATGTGTCAAAAAGGAGTATTGAGTAAACAAAATTGAACGATTTTTAAATTGTTGAATTGCATTGAATTTGGTAAATGACTTAAGGGATTGAAGTAATGCATGAGTTAGATAAAATAATTTTTAAATTGGTATTAAATTTTTATTGATATGTGTTTTGCAATTCCCTTTCATAAGTATTTTCCCTTATACAATCAAATATTTTATAATACTTAAATTTAGCAAGAGTATATTATTTGATATATTTCAATTATTTTAAAATGGTTTTAGGAGAATTTTATATGATATTAGATTCTTTACATAGGAGGAGTCAACTTGTGAATCATATTTGTGCTTGTGATTTGTATTTTTAATGCATAGTATATGAAATACGCCAATTCATCAACAACATAAATAACAATTAATAACATGATAAGCTATAAGTAAAGAGTGCAAGAAAGAAAGATTACACTAAGATTTATAGTGGTTTAGCAATGTAATCCATTACCTAATCTACTCTCCAATAATTGGTGTTGGAAGTTCAACTAAATTACAATAACAAATACAATCTTCTTCTATAAGTGAAGAGGAACCCTTAACAACCCAAATCTTCTTTTTGAAATAAAAAAATACAGCTTTAAAGTTGTTTCACTTTAAGATAAATTAAATTAAGGGTTTTTTATGCTTTAAAAATGAAATATATGATCAATGAATCTCTTGAAAGTCGAAACAATTGAAAATGAAGGATTGGAAACACAAAAATTGAATTTGATGAGTGATAGGTGAAGATTGATGAAGGACATGTAAAAAAATTGTATAATGAAGAACATGTAAAAAACATTGTATAGATGACTTTATAAACTCAAACAATATTGCATAAAGATTGAAAAAAATTGTATAAAGACCTCATTTATAGTGTTAAGAGATCAACTGAGTAGTTGGAAATTTTTTTAGTTGTTGGAGCATGAAAATTCATTGAAGAAGTCTACAAAACCAGACGTTATGATTTATCAAAGGATCGGTTGATCTATCTATCTACTCAACTAATCTTTAATAGGTCAACAGCTACTTTTAATTTTAAAAGTTGGTTGATTTTTTTTTTGAACAAAGGAATCAATTTTTAGGTTATTTAGATTGAATAAAGTTGATGTAACTTCTAAAAATAGGTTCTATAAAAATATTAGTCAACTGATGTTGGAAACTGGTTGACTAATTGATGTTTTCATGGGCATTAATTGATCATTAGTTAATGATTGATAGACCAATTAAATTTTAAGGGATATTGGTCGACCAATTAGAAAGGATTGGTAAACAAATGGTTGGTTGACCAATTAAGCCTCTTGATGTGTAACGACTAGCTTGTTTATTGTCCAATAGCCTTTTTAACCCCTCTAACACCTAAGGAACCTTTCCAATAGCATTATAAAGTTGGGAACTCTATAAATTAGAGTTTTAAGTAAAGTTTAAAAAATCGAACCGGACCAGCTGGTTCAACTGGAATAACCAGAAACCAATTAATAATCCGGTTTGATTTTTGTTAATAACCTCTAAGATGAAAAACTGGCCGGTTTTTATAAAAATCGACCGGTTTATCGATTTATTAATCAATCGAATTTATAATCAAATCACCCAATGTTCTTACTTTCATGTCTCTCCTCAATCTCTCTCTCTCCCCTCCCATCTATGTTTTCCTTTGCCTTTTTTACTTCTGCCATATTGTTTTCACATCTATGTTTATAATGCCTCTACCATTTTACATGCCTTCACCTTCTCTACCTCTGCCTTTTTCTACCTGTGTTTAGCTTCACTTTCTCTCTTGTTTATTTTCACACCTTAATTAATGAGTTTTGAAATTGCCTTTTGTTTTGTTAGGTGTGCTTAGGCATCCTGCACTTGCTTTTTGAAATTGATTTTTATTCTTTTTTGTTTTTTACTTTAAAATGAGTTCTTTTTCTAAAAAAAACTTTTAAATGAATTATTTTTTATTTCTATTTCAAATTTAATAATACAAAATAAAAATTATTTGATTTTAAAATATAAATTCTTTTACTTGTTTAATTATTCTATTTTATTTTTTTACATTTTTATGTCTTAAGTTAATATTTTATTTATTTATTTATTAAATAGATAAAATTAATCTTTAAAAAATGTTAAAATTATTAGATTTATTACTAATTAATCTTAACAAAAATTATTAGATTTGATATAATTTTATTTATAATTGATTAAATATTAATAGATATTAACATTTTATTTTTATTTAAATTACATATTTAATTTATATATTATAGTTTTATTTGTCCTTATAATTTATTTTTTATTAATCTATATCGGTTCTATAACGGTTTTATAACAGTCTAATAACAGTTGAACCTCTAAACCTTAAACTTTTCCCTTTACCGGTTTGATATTCGGTCTGGTTTTTAAAACATTGGTTTAAGGGTTTTGAAACAAGTATTGCTCAGTTATAATAATACATTGAATGAATTAATAGAGTGCTTTGTGCATGAGGACGAGTTTTTTGGTTGTTGTGTTTTATGTTGTATTTGTTACGTTCATTGTGATTTTATGAACCCATTTAAGCATTGTTTTGATCAGGTAAGAGGTTTAGGTTGGGTTGCTCTTCACCCTATTTAAAATAAGATTTGTATTGGATTATTATCGGATTACTCTTCATCTAAAAGTAAGATCTCTAAGAGTTGCTCTTCTTCCTCTTAAAAAAAAAGATTGTAAGGGTTTTTCTCCAATCTAAAGAAGATTATTTGAACAGTGAATTTTCAAGTGAGAATTTAGAGAGAGGATGTTGGAAAATGGTTGTTTTGCCA
The DNA here is from genome assembly GCA_028565735.1 of Pinacopodium congolense. Taxonomy (NCBI): domain Eukaryota; kingdom Viridiplantae; phylum Streptophyta; class Magnoliopsida; order Malpighiales; family Erythroxylaceae; genus Pinacopodium; species Pinacopodium congolense. The sequence continues at coordinate 24,950,172 of JAOXYD010000005.1, forward strand.
CACTAGTATGAAAATTGATTTACGTCCTCTCCTTCCCACTCCTATAATTTACACAAGTTATTTTAATTGTTATTTAATTGCTTAAATTTGAATACCTGAATTGAATTAACATAATCATCATCACTTAGATTGAATTATGGTTTAGATATTATATCTTCATTATAGTTAGTTTAGGAAGAAAGCTTAAAATTTTTAAAACACCTAATTCATTCCCCTCCCCCTTGTTAGGTGTCATGGCTAACAACATATATATATCAGTAATAAAAATACAATAAAATAATTTTTTTTATAAGTATCACCATTTTTATTTTTCTTCTTGCATATTTTTATTTTATGTATGAAACTATCTCTATCTTTTTTTTTTTCCCTAAAATCTTATTCTTATTAGTTCTTGAGATGGTGTCATCACTAAACTAAACTTGTCATAATTTTATATAATATCTTATCAAATTTAACAAAAAAACAAATTTTAATTCTTATACTAAGAATCATGCAATGAAAATAATTAAACCATAGTATCCAGTAACATATCATAATATTAAAAAAATATCATAATATTTTATTTTTTATTTTAAAAAAACATATCATAATATTCAGCAAGATAGACATGCAAAATAATGATATTCAATATTATTAAACCTAAGTACTACTCAACTAAATCAAATATTACTAACTTCTAATTAGCACTTCTAAATTTCTTCTCATTTATAATAGAATAAATATGTTACGTCTATTATGATTTAAGTTACAACGAGTATACATAAAAGGTTAATAATTTTTCTAGAAACAAACTAAAATACAATTAGAGTCATATAATGATATGTTCTTGATTAATACATTGAATTTCTATAAAGTACCTAAACTTTTCTTTTAATATGATTTTATAATCATAAGATTGTTTTCAAATAAACAAGTTTAATAATCAATAGTTATAGTATTATGATTTTATGATTTTAATTTTTTATTTTTTTACAATAAATTTATTTTGAAATAATTTATAAAAATACAAATCAATATTCATTTTTTAAACGGAATAAGATATGAGTTTTGAATAAGATATGAGTTTGCGTTTAAAATTCTAATTTAGGAAAAATATCTTCCATAGTCATCTCTACAATAAATCCATAGAAAAGGTTTTTTTTTCATAACTCCTATTTAAAAGGAATTAAGGTCTATAACTTTTACTGCATAAATTTATAACATTTCAAGAATTTATAGAAATTATTCAAATCAAGGAAAATTTATTTAGATTGATTTGCTTTGGTTTTGGATATAATGTGATTTGGTATATTTAAAAAATTCAAATTGATATATAAATAATTTGCTATAAATCAAAGAAACCCACATGTTATTCACTTCTAATAGATTATTCGATTATGATAATGATTTGCTAATTTAACACTATGCGAACGATGCATCACAAGTCAAAATAATTTACCATCAATTTAGGATGATAATAAAAAAAAATAAGAGAAAACGTTCACAATTATTTAATTTTTGTATTAATTATGTAACTTTACAACAATAATTAATTAACTATATGGCTACGATGAAGTGTATAATTCTCCTCGTGACTTGCACTTGAAAAAGCCTAATGACTCTAAATTTACCAACAAAAATATTTGAGTTTTCTATTGGAATTAATGCTCTCTCTTGAAATATTAAGGGTGAGGACCTTTTAAGTTCGAATTCAAGAATGCAACAACTTTATTAATAAGAAACTGAATTTGTATTATATTTGATAAACTTTTTAAGAACTTGGCAACTATACTTAGGTTTTCATTTGGAGAAATCAATTTCTTTAACAACTTTTGATGCATGATCTAAGTAACTTGTCTCAATATTACTCATGCTGATAAAACTATTAGAACTAATAGTTTGTAGTTTAATTACATATGAATGGAATTATTTGTACCTATGCATTAATATTTGCAACAAAGCACATCTTAACTTATAAGATTGCTTTTGCTTGTTTATTTATATAAAATTATTGTTTTATATGACAATATAGTGGTCTACACTTGTTTCATACTTTCCCTTGTGTATATATTCATTTTTAAGTAATAAAAAGTTAAGCTTTTGAGAAAATAACATATGCTATCATCCTCCTTTATTGTGTAGTTTTGTTGTACAATTGGTACTATATTTTGTTTCTCAACTTCCTTATACTGCTTTTCTTGACATGGTATCAAAACCCTAAGGATCTTAAGTGGTATTTTGAGAGAAAATAAAGAAGAATGAAAAGGGTAGGGGATAGGGAAGGTACAGAAAGCCCTAACTTTCTTGATGGGGTGACCCCCTTCCCCTTTTCTAGTTCAAGAAAGAGTCAACACTTTGATCTACCTTTAAAGCAATTTATGGAGTTTTCCCTTATTTAAACGGGTCTTATAAGAAAATAGGATTTCATATTGAGCTCCAAATATACATTGTGATTAATTGCTATTTTGAGAGAAAACAAGTGAGAATATCCCTTGCTTTTCTAAAGAAAATTCAATATTTTCAAACCTATATTGCTGAAATGGCTTCATCAAGCTTCTCTATCTTAACACCTCAATTATTCAATAGAGAAAATTATGATTAGACTATCAAGATGAAGGTCTAATTTTGAGCCTTTAATCTATAGGTATGGTTGAGACAAGAGCTAATCCACCTCGACTTCCATATAATCCAACAGTGAATTAAATGAAGAACCATAATGAATAGAAGAAAAGGAGAGATAAGGCAATTATAGCCATTCATGCTTTAGCTTCAGAGGGAATTTTTGCAAGGATTATAACTTGTGAGACTAGAAAGAATCTTGGAACAAGATTAAATAGGAGTTTGAAAGGTTTAAAAGGACAAAGTAGTTTCAAGTCCTCAACTTGTGGAGAGAATTTGAGCTATTAAAGATGAGTAAGTCTGAAACCATTAAAGAATGTGGTGATAAACTTATAAAGAATAAAATTAGCTAAGGATACTTGGAGATGACTTAGAAGATGAGAGTTTTTAGTAATGTCTTTGTGAGTGCACCTCAGAGATAGCCTTGGAAGAATTCAAGGGCATGTCATAGTTCACATTGATGGAGCTTGTAAATTCCCTTCAAGCTTAAGAACAAATAAGGGTCCAAAGGTAAGAAAAAGTTGGAGAAATGGCATTCAAAGCTCAACCAAGTCATAACTAGGCTACCATAAGCCAAGGAAAAGAAAGGAATAAAGTTAGAAAGAACATAAACCAAAAGAAATAAAAAGGAAAACTTTATAATAGAAGAAATATGGACAAATTTGTACCTTGCAAGCATTGCAAAAAGATCAATCATACTCTTAAACAACATAGATATATTGAAAAGATATGTAATTCCAAGAAGAAGGAGCCAAAGCAAGAAGGAAATGTAGTTGAAGTTGATGAATAAGATGAAAAGACCTTGTTCACAGCCTATGTAATGTCTAGTTACAGTAAGAATGAATGACTTATATACCAACGTTACACATATCATATTGCCCATGATGATTATGGTCTTTGATAAGATTTTCCAAATAGGGATAAGAATCGATAATGGAGCTTGTATAGAAGTGAAAGCTACTATCAAAACATATTTAGGTATCAAGTCGATTACTAATGTGTTATTCTCACCAAATTTATTTCAAAATTTCCTAATATAGGTCAATTATTTAAGAAAGGTTATGCTATACACTTTACTAAAGATGTTTATATCATATTTGATCTAAATAGAGCTAAATTGTTGAGAGTACACATGAAGAATAAGTTGTTTCCTGTTAAATAGTCTGAAATTGTCTTGAAAAATGTGTAGAAAATGGTTGAAAATTTTATCTTGATTGCTTTCATTGATGAAAATACACTTAGGCGTAGGAATAATGAGGAAGATAATGTCTAGAATATAGAGCAAAAGGTTATTGAAAGCAAAGAACACGTTTGGTTTAACTTTCCGTTTTCATTGTTTATTTTTCTTTTATGTATTTTAATCAGTTTTTGTGTGTTTTTTGGTTTTTGTATTGCTTTTTTTTCAATTTCCATGTTTAGAAAAATAAGAAACAAAACTAAAAACAAAATTCCAACTAGACATCCCCAAAATTTTAAATCATATTGATGCTATCAAATCAGTAGAAATAAAACTAATGATATATTCAAATTGGCAAAATTCAAGTGTTACTTATATTTTAAAAGCAAAAGAAAGCTATGAATCTTGATTCTAAAGTTAGTGAAGAGGCTTTAGTTAGAGAGGCAAGTATTTTAGATAAGATTTATGGTGAATGGAACAAGAACAAGCATGCTATAGCAAACTTGTCAAACAAAAAATTTAGGTTAAAGTAAGACAGGAGGAGTTTGAAATGCATGCCAAGCCTCATGTGCAAAAAGGGTGATTAGACCACAAAAATAAAGATGAATTCCAAAATGGAGGACAAAATGAAGCTACCTCATTACTCTTTTAGGGAGAAATTTGCAACTATGTGAACAAAGTCCTTTTAAGAAGGAGTTATAGAGTCTTAAAGGGAAAACTTGATGTTTCAATAAAAAATTATCAAGGAAGAGTGTTGGAACTGGTGCTCTCTCTTGAAACATTAAGGATCCTTAATTTAATTTTAAAAAAAACGGATTTGTTAAGTCTAAATTCAAGAATGTAGTAACTTCATCAATAAGAAACTAAAGTTACATTATGCTTGAGAAAATTGTCAAGAATTTGGCACCTTTTGATGCATTGTTTAAGTAATTTAGTTCATTTAAAACCTGTCTTGATATTGCTCATGTTGATAAAATTATTAGAATTAAAAGTTTGTACTTTGGTTACATATTAATGAGGTTAGATGTACCTATGCACTAATATTGGCAATAAAGTACGTCTTAACTTATAGGATTACTTTTACTTATTTATTTGGATAAAATCAGTGTTGTATGCAGTGTCTTTAATATCGTCGATTTGTACTGTGCAGACGAAAAAATAGTACGAAATAAATAAATCTTGTACAAGGTTTAAATACTGGTCGGTATCACTTTTACCGACTTGTATCGGTTGATTTTATATTAATTTCTGAAATACCGATCTAAAAATGAGGGCTGGTAGGCAAATTTTGTAAAAGCTGTACTTTTATTTTTTCCTCTCTCACAAAATGGCCACACACGACTCATGACGCGTGACCTATTAAGGTCATGTGCGTGAAACTTAAAAGGCCACGCCTATAGCTTTAAGGCAACAAGTGTGGCCTCAAAGAAAGTTAAAAGCCACGCCTATGGCTTTATTATATATATATATATATTATTGATATCTAAGTAGTTTTTATACTGAATGGTGATGTTAGTTGTAGTATTTTTTTATTCTATGTGTTAGTTATTATATGATATTTGGATGTATTTGATTATAATTCATGATTGGAGATTATTACTTGATGATGCATTGATTTATTGATATTCAGTAATGTGTATCTATGTTTTTGTTATTTTTATTATAT
>JAOXYD010000005.1:24956203-24984755 GCA_028565735.1 Pinacopodium congolense
TTGTGTCTTTCTCTTAACTCAACCTATTGCATTTACTTTGATATTTGCATTATCATTTCATCTTAGGTTGAATGTTGATTTAGTGATTGCATCTAGTTTCCAATTGACTTAGGTTGATAGTTTAAATTTGCAAAAAAGTTTTAATATCGAATTCACCCCCTTTTGGGTGCCATAGGGCTTATAATTAGTACATATATTTATGGAGAGCAAAATTTGTCATAATTCTTAAATTACGAGGGAGTAAGGCTTACATGATGAAAATATATGGTATTGATATGTCCTCTATGACATATTTTTGTACATCATACTATTGCATAAATTTTAAAGGAGAGAAAGATAGGTTTTGGCATAATTAGGAGATTTGCAAATGATTAATGGTATGGAACCTTGAAATTTTTATGTATTATATATACTCTTTTACATTTATGTGAATTCTTTCATAATAATTATATCTTATCAACATTTGATATCATGCATTGAAAACCATGTGTTGTGTGATTTCTTTAATAATAATCGGTTTCAATGACAACTTTTCTTTTTGAAATTTAGTATGTCATTTTGATTTTCTCATGAACCCCTCAATAATAATTGGTTTTACTAATTTTTGGTATTAGTTTTATTAATGGTTGCTATCATCTAGTTACTGACAGTTGATTTCAAAAAGGGGTAATTAACAATCGGTGGTTAATTTCTTAACTATTTATTTTATTAAAATTTTGTATCAAGATTTAGGAATACAGAATTTAGGATCTTTTCAATTATTTTTTATGATATAAAAAAAGAGAATGTTGGTGATATTGCAAGGTGATAGGTAATATTAGAATTTGATATTTCATGATGCTTGTATTAAGAGGGAGTGTTATGGTTTGCTTTGTATATGTGCTTTACATTTAATGTTTTCTTAATATCATATGTTTTATTATCATAAAAAAGGAGAGATTGTTAAACTAATAGATATTTTAATATTTTTAATTAATGGTTTTGATGATGATAAAATAAATCTGTTACTAATGTTTCAATTCTATATGTTAAAAAGATAAATTAATGCAATATGTGTTCTTATATATGGTGGAGCTTTAGGAAAAAGTTATTTCATGAAGAAAATGAAAATCTTGGAGCAAAAATTGAATTAAAGATGAAGAGCATTAACGTAAAAATCAAGTGGTGGAAAATCAAGATTAAGGAAATTAATGTTAAATAGGTTTATACTTATATATTTTTATTGTGAGTCTTGTCTTTATCTTTTCAAGACTTGAAGGGTTTAAAAATTGTCATCACATCTCCTAATGTCACACCTAGTTTGTGATGTAAAAAGACAAAATAATCGAGATTCCTATGACATTTACACCTTAGGCTGCCCTTCTTGTTCTACTATTGTAATAGGATGGATATATTAGCTATCCACAAGTCTTGTGACTTGCAACTCAATTTTTAAGAAAATTTGACAAAACTCAATTATCAAGTGATTATGAGAGAATGTAATTAATGGAAAAAGCATCTTGCCAATGTTGACCTTACTTTTCTACACTAACCTTTCGAAAACAACTTCTTCCTCCTTGCAACCTCTCATCCTCCATTAATCATTATTCAGTGGGCCTGCTCATAATCAATCCTCCATGTCTTGAAGAACATTAGTAGAGGAAGAGCATATGTTCAGTAATTAAGCTTGATGGTGCATGTGCAGTAAATGAACATACTTTTAACTTCCCAAATTGTTGATCCTCTATAATGTTAGATTTCATCACCTGTACAATGGCAATTTCATCCTTTATTATGAACCACATGAGGCTTATCTAGGTGAAATATCTACACATGAAAGGCTTTTTTGACAAGAGTAGGAGAAAATTAAAGGAAATAAAGAAGCAAAAACAGATATAAAAGACATACATTTTTATGTTTGTAGGAGCTAAACTTTATTCATTGCATTGCATATTTTATAGAATTCAAACGTAATAATTAAACAAAATAATTTGTTGATATATAGCAAATCTCGACTAACTATTTAAAATAAAGAATAAAATAGAAAAATCCCTAAAGACTTGGTCCATTAATCAATTATTTAATAGCAAGTATCTAAGACACATTTTCAACACTACTCCTTGCCTTGGTAATTGCATATGCCTAATTTATTTCTTAAGACTTGAAATCTAGCTTTTAGAAGAGCCTTAGTTAGCAAATCTATAATGTGCTCCTCTATCTTGTAATAAATCAACTTGATTTCACCAACCTTTTGCTTTTTTCTCAAGTGATACAACTTGATGTTGAAGTGCTTTGTTTTTCTATAAAAGATAGGATCCTTTGAAATAGCAATAACAGCTTGATTGTCAACACAAATTTCTATTAGCCCAATCCGCTTCAGGTGCAAGTCTGCAAGTAATTTTCTGCTTCAGATTGTTTGGTTCACCATAGTATTAGATGCAATAAATTCTGCCTCTATTGTACTTTGAGCAACCATATCTTTCTTTTTTAAACTCCATGAGAAAACACCCAAACTGAAACTGAAACAAAAACCAGATGTGCTTCTTATGTCCTTAATAGAACCTGCCCAATCATTGTCAAAAATCCTTATAGTTGGAAATCATGACAGCAAGAATATTTAATGCCATATTCTATTGTGCCCTTAACATATCTTAAAATTTGTTCAGTAGCTACAAAATGCACTTTACTAGTACAATTCATAAACCTTGAAAACAACCTTAGTGCAAACATTATGTCAGGTCTTGTGGCTGTAAGATACATTAAGCAACCAACCAAACTCTTGTATAACCCTTCATTAACTTTTTCAACTATATCTTCTTTGCTAAACTTTTCCTTTTGATTCAATGGTATGCTAATGATTTTGCAATCTTCCATATGAAATTTCTTAAGAAATTCCTTTGAAATTTTATTTTGACTTGTGAAGGCTCCATCATGGCCTTGTTTTGCCTCCATTCCTAGAAAGTAGGTCAATAAGCTAAGATCTATCATTTCAAAAGCTTTAAACATCTCATCTCTAAATTTATCCATTAGCTTCTTATTGCTTCTTGTAACAAGCAGATCATCAACATAAATAGACACTATAATTAAGTTAGCACTTGATTTTTTTTTAACATATAAAGTGGTTTCACTTGGACTTTTAACAAATCCAAGAATTTGAAGATAATCATCAATTCTACTGTACCAAAACCTAGGAGCTTGCTTAAGACCATATAAATCCTTTCTCAATCTGTAAACTTTCTCCTTCTATCCCTTGACCAAAAATCCCATTGGTTGTTCAACATAAATTTCTTCTTGAAGATAACCATTCAAAAAAACTGATTTTACATCTAATTAGTGAAGTTTCCAACCTTTTTACACAGCTAAGGCCAATAACATCCTAATAGTGTTAAAACGTGCAACAGGAGTGAAAGTTTTTTAAAAATCTACCCCAAAAACTTGGTTGTACCCCTTCATGAATAATCTGCCTTTGTGTTTGTTCATAGAACCTTGGGCATTGAATTTGGTCCTATAAACCTATTTCATTCCAGTGATCTTTCTATTTTGAGGTTTGCCTACCAACTCCCAAGTGCCATTTTTCTTGATCATACGAACCTCCTCTCTCACGGTTTTAATCCATTTGTCATCCTTCTCGACTTCTTTAAATTCTGCAGGTTCAAAGATAACTACATTACTTCTTTCATATATATCAAACAGAGGTCATGTGACATGAACTATGACATCATCTACATTGTCATCAAGATATTGTGAATTCACTAGCAACTGATTTTCTAATGCTCATCTTATAATAATTTTCCTATTTTGTAGTTGGAAAATTCTGTAAGCTTTATAAGTGTATCAAAAAAAAAAAAAAAACCTGATTCCGCCTTCTTATCAAGTTTGTCGCGTTTCACTACAACACACAAGAAAAAAGAGACAACAAAAAATTTTCAGATTTTGTAAACCTGGTTTGTAACTAAACTAGGCCTCAAACGATGTTTTTTCTTTCATAGCATTAATTGGTAGCCTATTTAACAGGACAAATGCACTGCTTACAGCTTCTGGCCAAAGATCCTTTGGCAACTCCTTTTTATGAAGCATACACTTCGCCATCTTCATAATTCTTTGATTTTTTTTCTCTCACTTACGCCATTCAGTTGTGGAGTATAAGGTGCTGTGAATTGGCGCTCAATACCTACTTCCTCACAAAACTTGTCAAAAGTTTCATTTATATACTCTTTCTAATTACTAGACCTTATTATATGCAACCTTTAATTACTTTGATTTTCCGCCCAAACTTTAAACTTCCAAAATATATTAGAAACTTCAACTTTGGATTTGAGAAAATAAATCAAGAAAAATATAGAATAATCATCTATAAAGACAATATAGTAATTACTATCATTCAAGGATAGAGTTTCCTGAGGTCCTCCAACATCTATGTGTACAAGTTGCAACTTATGTGATACTCTCTAGGCTGAATGAGAAAATGGTTTTCTATCTTGCTTTCCATATTGACAAGCCACACAATCTACTAGTTTATCCTCTAACAATGATACACCCTTCACAAAGTTTTTTTTTTTTTGCATATATAGAAGTCCAACATGATGAAAGTGCCCAAGTCTTTTGTGCCATAATTTTGCATTGCTTACTTGACCTATAGGTGTTGCTTGCTCATTCTCCATCAAATTTAAGGCAAAACTCTTGGCTCTCATCTTCACTTTAAACACATCTTTACCCCTTGCATTCTTGATCAAGCACTACTTGTCTTCAAAAATAACTTTGAAGCCCTTTTCAACTAGCTATCCAACACTAAGCATGTTTTAATCAATAGTAGGCATATATAAGACATCAGTAATGTGCTTTATACTTGTCAAGCTTTTAATAGCCACAGTTTCTTTCCCCTTAACTGGGATAAACTCACCATTTCCAATTTTTACTTTGGAAATGAGAGTCATATCAATCTATGTGAAAAGAGCTTGATTGTTGATCATGTGGTTGATGCAGTCGCTATCTATCAACCAAGAGTCGCTTAAGCCGTTGTTGGTGGAAAAACATGTTACCACGAAGAGTTGTTCTTCTTCTAGGTATTCTGTGCACATTTTTGCTACTTCAGGTTATTGCAATTTTCAGACTTCTCTATGTGTCCCATATTTCCACACTTTCTACACTTCATATCAGGCCTTCACCAACACCTTTTTGGCATATGGTTTGACTTCTTACAATGTGGGCAAGGTGTATTTGCATCATTTTTTTATGTCATTGCTGGATTTATTACTCTTCTTCTCCTTGATTTTCTTTTTCTTTTTTGCCTCTTCTAGAATCTTCTAATTTGGCTTTGAAAGCCCCCTCTATAGTTTCTTCTTTTCTCATAATTCTTCTTTACTATTGAGCCTGTAAAGCATTAACTAACTCTGCCGAGGATATGCTTGACAGATCTTTAGACTCCTCTAAAGAAGAAATTTTGTACTCATATTTCTCAAGCGAAGTGATAAGAATTTTCTGGGTAGTTTTCTCATTAAAAAAGTCCTTACCTAACAGCCTTACTTTGTTAACAATGCTTAGCAGCTTGTCAGAGTAGCCTTTAATTGTTTTTAACTCCTTCATCTTCACCATCTCGAACTCTCTAATTAAGTTGAGCACTTGCATGTTCCTAGTTCGTTCATTACCCTGATACTCCTTCTTGAGGTGGTCCCATATGTCTTTGGTTTATTTTAGGTTCATGATTCTGGTAAATATGGTGCTTAAAATGACAGAGAAAAGACATGTTTTGGCCTTTGACTTTCTTGTCTTTCTCTTCTTATGATTCTTGACATGTGCCACCAGTGTTTTGTTGGCAGCGGTGGAACATAATAATCTTCTTCTATAGCCTCCTAAACATCTAATGTATTAAGGTAGACTGTCATCCTAACAGTTAATGCTTGATCATTTTCACCATTAAATACTAGTGGAGCAATATAACTGAAAGATGATTGTGTATCAGCCTCCATTATGAAAATTCTATTTCTATCACTCAATCTTACAGGTCCCTCAAGATAAAAAAGCTCTGATACCAATCTGTTGGATTTTTTAATAGAAGGAGGAAAATTTAAAGGAATGAAGAGGTAGAAATAGATATAAAAGACAAACATTTTTATGTTTCTATGAGCTAATATTTATTCATTGCATTGCATATTATATATAACTGAAAATAACAATCAAATAAAATAATTTGTTGATATCTAGCCACATCTCAACTAATTATTTGAAACAAGGAATAAAACAGAAAAATCCCTAAAAACTTGGTCCATTAACCAATTATTTAGCAACAAGTATCTAAGGCACGTTTTCAACAATCATAATAATAAATTAATTCAAAATTTCTCCTACACATGTTGTATAATATTGGGGTAGGTATAACCAAATACTAAATACTCACAATCTACTCCATAATGGCAACCTTTTTAGAAGTGATACTGTGATTTACAAGTATAGGTAGTACCAATTACAGTCACCTGCTTCCTTCAGTCATTGACTTTCCTATATGAAAGGTATGACCTTGTATTTTTAACTTATTTTTTTTATTTTAAATGACAATTCTGGGCCTTGAAATGAAGACAAGTGTGTGTGGGAACCATAAGCTTTATATGTACAGTCATTGACATCTCATTGCCACTATAGTCTCCAAGCATCATTGAGTACATCCTAGACTGTTTCGAACCTAGGAAAGAGGTTCTTTGATTGTTAGAATTTTAGGTAATTCCTCTTATTTTTTTGTTTTGAAACTTAACATGTCAAAATCAATCTCGTTATCATAATGATGAAGTTATTTCCTTCTTAAGGACACTAATGGTGCAACTATTTCGTATGGATCGATAAAGAATTCACACAGAGAAGCATTAATATCATAAAGGACTAGAGAGAGAAGAATAAGCTATTAATTAGAAAAGTAGCGCATGCCATGAAAGATTACTAAAAAAGGGTCTGGTTTCTACTGTTATTAACTTAGACTTTATTTGGGGTAGCACGTGGCATCTATGTGAAGGAGAAATAGAGTTGGTTTTCATGGTTTCAAAAAAACTAGGGGGCTCCTTTAAGGGAGCCCCAAACACCCCCTCTCACATGAGGGGGTGTTCTGATAATATCCTAATCCCCTAAATTAGGATGCAAGTTTTAATAACTTTAATGTTTGTGTTTATAGGTTTGGACTTCATTGTCTTAGTGATTACTGTTACAAAGGCTCGCTAGATCGTCTAACTTTATCGCAAGTTGTGCTCTCTTTTGCATAACAATCTCGCTTAGGTCTACTTAAGCCGAGATTCAACATTCTCACCTGAATGTCGCCGAACAATTCTGTTAGCCCTCGAACACCTCTCGTGCATACTCGTGTTTAAGTGTTTAACTCATACACCGAAAATTATACAAGTGTATAACAAAAGTAGAGAAAACTATAAGAGATATATAATGATTGAAACCAATCTTTTATTAACTCTCATAAAATGTTAACAAAAGAATAAGTACATTTTTCTCAAAGCACTTATAAGAACTCCTAACCCAAAGCCTTTATAAGAGCTATCCACTAAGATCTCAACTATCTAAGTTGTCTCGCCTCTAGATAATGAATAAATGAATCGAATTAATCAAATTGAATGATTTGAGCTCTAGCTCTAATGAGCTATTTATAGGTTCCATTGCTTAGAAAGCAAATACAAGATAACTAGAAATTTGATATTTTAGTTTATTTTAACAACTAAGATCACAACACCTAAAACAATAGGAAAACATCCTCTTCCTTTTAGGATTCTTTTAATTGGTTAGATTACATCAAAATATAATAAGATAAAGATTACATGCAACTTGAAAAAGATTTTTCATATTAGTAAAGATTCCCATGATCTTTAGAAGTTCAGTCCCAGATGGTCTCTAACTCTTAAATTTGATGTTATTCCACATGATCTTCAAGTTGATCTTGTCATGATATCAAGTGTCGCATCATCCATAGTTGCTACATTACTGCTAATGAGTTTTTTAAGTCACCAAGGTCTATCCACACATAGGTATATTAATACATGTCCATGGACAAGTCTATCTTCCATGATCAAGCTCACTCATGGTTCAGTCTCTTCCTCCATAACTAAGTACAAGTTACACCGAGTTAATATAAAACCTCGCAGATTTTACATACCTTCAACGTGCCTTGTCAAAGTCAAGTGTTTACGCCCATTATCACACTCGCATGCCTTCGCGCATCCTCCCGCACTTTTGCAGGATCTTGTATGCCTTCGTGCATTCTCCCGTATCTTCGGGTCTCGCATGACTTAGTTCACCAAATGCACAAGTCCTCACATTCGAATCTTATGTCTCGTTGAAGATTTTCGTCAATGTGCACCAATGTGTGCCCATGTATATCGAATTTTGCCTACTCTTAAAATCTTCACTGATATTTTCTTCATCCTTCCCCTAATCGCAATTTTTTCAGACCTTTGTTCGTCTACTCACAAGATTTCGCCTTATTTTCTAGTCAATATGCCTTTCTTGTGTCGAGTCGTATGTTACGCATTGGTTAAGGTTCACAAATACTCGTACGATCCTACAATTTCAAATTAGGGGTATATCAATTACCAACCGAAAGATTGGGCCAGAGAGCCCATTGAACTCTATAATGTTGTGAGCAAGAACTTAGGCGTGGAATGAGGATGAGTATTTCCTTGCACAATACTCTAATTACCAACTCTAGCAAACTCTTACTATATAAAATAATTTATAAATTATTTGATTTCAATATTAATGACCACCCTAAAGACCATGAGAAGAATATAAGAGATTTTGATTTTAATTCAAGTCTGCACAACTTAACGATAAGACTTTTTTCGTTTAATTTAATTTAATTTTGGGAGTTTGAGTTATCTAATTTTTAAATTGTCACAGTGAAAATTTTGAGGTGGATTAGTTCGAAACAAATTCTCCGGCACTTGTTTATTCTCCGAAATGGGACAAAGTTGCTTCTTCTAAATGCCAAAATCTACTCTTATGTGTATATATTTATGATGTGTATGAACACAAAATATAAATTGACCGCAAGCTTTCATGGATCGAAGGTAGATCTACGCGCAAGAAATACCACCATGTTTTATTATAATTTTTTTTTTCTTTTTGGTTCTTGTGATTGACCTTTCATTTTTAATTATATCTTTTCAACTTGAATGTGTCAAACGGAATAGCCTGGCACTGCGCAAATTGTGGTTACAATTTCTTTCTTTTTCGGAAGAGAATGATGAATGGATCGAAAATGATCAAACCCATTTGCAGACTTCTCTTGTTAGCCACCTTCCTGTGTAATTTATTTTATTCGCAAATAAATATTGGTCAATGGAACACCAATAATTCTGATTGAGAATTGAGAAATGAGTATATAATAGATGAAGAAGACCATTTCTTTGTCAAAGCAAAACGCGTACGTTGGAGAGTTGAATTGAACTGCTGAATTTTCCTATCATTCTTCATGCGCTTGTTTCACTTCATTTTCCCTTCTTCCAAAGTTTGAAAATTTCTCCTTTTCTTCGGGATTATGTCGTGTCAGGCTTTCTTGGCGGCGTAAGAACGTGCAAGGAAATGATTTGCTTTTCTTTAATATTTTCCTGGACCCTTTTCAATTTCCCTTTTTTCAAAGCCTTCTATTCAACAAAAGATCCACATAATTAATAGGAAAAAAGAAACCCCTAAGGATCAGACTGAACATGAACTTTTGAACAATTAGTATGAAATGAGGAAAAACAATATCAGTTGACTTACGATTCAATATTAGTAACAGGCTAAACATCATATAACTCTATATATATGTATTTGTTTATTTTCTTATAGATTCCTAGCTTTTCTAATGTATAATAAAATTGGCAAGAAATGTGGCTGGTGTGAATAGAAACAAGAATTTGGTTGAGTTATAATATTATAATACTAAAGATGCCATCTTTCACATGATTGATCTTTTATAGACTGGCAAAATATGCATTCGTGACTCATTTGTGTATCAGTAAATAAAATATAATATAAAGAGGAAGAGGAATCAATAAATTTAATGGGAAAATCCCATCATATTATTATTAACTCTTGAACGTTCTTGAATTTCAGTTTCAACAAACTTTGTCTGCGTGTCAAGGGGTCGGGCTCATATGGACAGGTGCAGGCGGAAGTATACCCACCATTTTATTTAAATACCTCTGCTAAGATAATTCACTTGTGGCATCTAAAGAACACGTCTTTTTGTGCTCTTTACGTGCTTTAATATAGTAGTCATCCGAAAGAACGAAAGCCTGACAATCCTGGGAAGAAGTTGAAGGAGAAGGAGAAAGGAAATCTAAAGTTTGTTGTTGAAAGTTTTCAACTTTGCGCTCCATTGAGTCAGAAAGGTGAATCTTGGTTTTTGGGATGGAAGTAGGCATAATACCATCAATCTGCTGGAGCCCATTTGCTTAAGTTAGCTGGAAATCAGTTTGCCAATGCTTGTGTGCTTAGTTTTCTTCGAAAAGATTGTTCTTTTATATTGAATTCACAAACCCCCATTTGCTCAGTTTATGCTTTCAATCTTTATCTGTGAGATTCTCATGTATCAGGGTCGATGGAGATCGACAAAGCAATCAGAGAAAGCGATGATACGAGGCTCAAGACCAAGTATAAGAACGCCATCTATGTTATTCAAAGAACTCTTGCTTTGTATTCGTAAGTTTTTCTTTCAGTTACCCTTGTATTTGGGAAACTTAATGCTGAATTACGTATACAGTTTATTGTATCAAGGGTTGATAAAAGAACTACATTTTAAGTCAAGAGGAATTGAAATGGAGAAAGGAGCCTAAACTATCTGTTATCTGGATTTACCACTTACAAACAATTGAATTTACGAATATTAAGAACTTGTTGAATTTGAGGGGAGTAAAGGCAGTAGGGTGGAATGAGATGAAATGCATATCATTTAACAGGAACAGCATTTTCTTTGTAACAAGATCATTGTTCCGTGTTACCTTCCTAATGATTCCAGGAGATGCATTGTTCCCATCTTACAATTTTGTTTAAGAATATGAGAAAATTTATGCTTTGGTTCTTTGTTTGTTATTTGCATTTAGCATGTATAATGAAGAATGTATATGTGGATTTTGTTTGAGTGAAGAACATCTTTGAAGAACATTAAGTAAATAAAGCACTTATCTGCATTGATTCGTGGAAATGGAATAAATTTCCATGAAAGCATTTTAACAGTATTCTTTTAGACCTACCCAATGGTAATCTTACACTTTCCTCATAAATAATTGTCTTCTGTGTAAGGAACCATGGAATACATTAGCAAGAAATGATATTAGCCATTACAACGGATAATCATTTGACATGTTCTTGTTGATTCTTTTATCCAAGTCAGGATTCCTTCAACTTTTATGGTTTTTTTAAATTGAGCATTAACATTCGTGTTGCTGGACCCCTTTTTTTTGGGGAATTGAATGAGAAACGGATGGCTCTTATTCTTGCATTGGCTGGCTGTGCATTGAGGAAAAGGGCGACAGATATGAAAATGTTAGAAAAATGTTCCTAGATTACTGGAAAAAAAAATCTTTTCATGGACAACTTCCAATAACAACCTTAATCTATTAATAAATAGGATCTCTTCATTTTGGGGAACTGACCGAAGAATTAAGTCACTTACTATTAATCGAGGACAGTAAACAATCTTGGACATAGTTGAAACTATTAAGCATATCTACTTTGATCCATATAAGAAATTTGTGGCATGCTTAAATGTCTGAGAGTTATGACAATAGTCTATAGGAATGAGGTTTAGACTGTACAAATCATCTAAAATTGGAATAATTTTATAAATTTTTATTAGCCATGTCATATCATTGCATTGGAAAGATGTTCAATAGTATGATTGACTATCTTGCCTTATGATCAGCCTTTCTTGAACATTTAATTTCTTGTCTTCGAACTTACATACAGGCGTAATGTGTTCCACAAAAACTGATCTTTGGAAAATAACTTATTTAAACAGTTTATGACATTTCTTTATGAGGTTTTACACTGTTATTTGGACTTGAGGTGCACAAAGACATGCCTGCACATATTTAAATCCTTAAAAGGTTTTAAGGGGTCTGGCCCTACTTGATCTATCAAATTTCCAGGGCAAGCATTCTAATCCTTCAAGTCTACTGATGTCTTATTAGCAGGATTGAAGAGGTTGCCTTCAGCTTTAATGGAGGAAAAGACTCAACTGTAGGTTCTGGTCAACATTATTTTGAACATTTCCTTGCTTAACGTTTCATTGGTCATCATGATAAATCTTGGATATTTAGGTTTTGCTGCACCTGCTTAGGGCTGCCTATCATTTGCATAAAGGGGAACAAAATTGTTCTAATGGGGGTTTGACTACTTTTCCAATCCGAACCATATACTTTGAAAGTTCTTCTGCATTTCCTGAAATCAACTCATTTACCTATGATACAGCTTCCAGGTGAAAAACCTTTCCTCTTTGATTCTTTCATATTTTCATAATGTAGGAGTTCTTAAGTTGACATTATTAAGAATACTGATGTGAAGAAAAATACTTTGTTGATTCAATTATTTTATTTTCTATGAGCAGCTATGGTCTGGAGTTGGATATCATCCGAAAAGATTTCAAATCTGGGTTGGAAAGCTTACTGAAGGCCAATCCTATCAGAGCTATTTTCCTTGGTGTTCGAATTGGTGACCCTACTGCTGTATGTTTGTTGCTCTTGATGACAAATAGTTTTAGTTTTCCTATCCAGACTCCTTTTATCAAAATCTCAGTTGAAATTTTTAAATGATGAAATATAGATTCCTGTCTCTTCAAGTTTTGCTGCAATGTTACAGGTAGGTCAAGAACAGTTTTCTCCTAGTACACCTGGATGGCCACCTTTTATGAGAGTGAATCCTATCCTAGATTGGTCTTATAGGTACGGCCTTATTCCATTTCAAGTGGCTCTTGTTCCATTGACCATTGGTAATGATTGTCTAGGTTCAAGTTGCTCTCTTGTTCTGGATGTAAGATTTGAATTAAGCCTTGAGATCTGACTTATCTATCTTTCTTTGACAGAGATGTCTGGGCCTTTATTTTGACTTGCAAGGTCAAATACTGCAGTCTTTATGATCAGGGGTAATGCATCCTATATGTTGTTTGAATTTATACCTTTTTGGATTAAGTCATGTAGGGACAGGCTTCAATACGTGATGTTACAAGTTCGTTGCTGATTGCTAATACAGAATGTGCTTCCACTTGCATCCTAACATAAATCCTGCTTTTTAAGTGATGATGTTTGTATGACATGGATTTTTACTTTCTGCAGGTATACTTCAATAGGAAGCATACATGACACTGTACCAAATTCACGTCTGTGTATCAATGATACCAAATGTAGAGAAAAATTCAAGCCTGCATATTTGCTTTCTGATGGTAGATTAGAAAGAGCAGGAAGAGGAAAAAAACCTTCTCCTACCATCACTAGAGGCGGTCCTCTCATTGACCAAGACACTGTAGATTCTCATGGGAACAGCACACCCACTGCATCAGTTATTGCTGTAGGGGATGAGATTCTGTAAGTCTATTGTTGGCATCAAGCATCTTCCTTCCCATACTAGATTCTGCTCTTCTGTGTTTTTTTATGTTCTTCCCTTCATATTTTTGCTATTTGCGTTTCGGAAGCATTCGATATGCTACTAACGATAAAATCTTTTCTATAATGTATAATTATTTTTTCCTGTTTTATTTGCTGATTTATTCAAAAAAATTCTTTTAATAGAAATATTACAATGAATGCTACCTTTTTAGTACTGTAAAAAACTCTAGTTTATTTGTTTCAATTGCATTATATTACTGCAATTTTTATAGGAGGACCTCACTAAGAAGAAACATTAAGTAGAGGATTGCGATAAAAAAAGATCATTGAGACAATTGATGAAAATTATTTTTCTTTTAGTTGTTAATGAAGTTGATGACAAGGATGCAATTGAATCCTTCCACAGTAGTAGTAGAACTGTAATAGAAAAAATTGTTTGAAATTTAGTGAAGAAAAATAAGAGGATTGAAAATAGGTTTATCCCTGTACTATGAAGTCATGATTAGACTCCCAACATATTCGTCTGATAAATGGTTGAAAATTATTGCTTTTTGACTGTAATAATCTTTAAATTTCTCTACTCTGTTTCACTAGGTCTTCAGGAGCTTATGCGCCCGCACTTGTAGTATTAGGTTTAGAAGCAACATTTTATTTTTATGAAAACTTAGATGTTTTTGGATATGATTTAAACAGAATAAATATTCTCCATTTGTTATATTATATGTGACATATGATGTTATATAAGTTCAGAGACATGAAGTTATAATCAACAAAAATCTGTATACCCAGTTTGTCAAACTTAACAATCAAAATTTAAGGGGCTTGTGCACAGAATAAGTTATGTATTATAGACACTCTCACATGCCTGCAAGCATTTGTTTCTGTTTCCTTCTGTTAATGATGAAATTTTCATTACTCTTTTGTCTTTTCCATAGCTCAGGTCCGGCAGGGTTGAAGATCACTTGGGACCTTCATTGTCTAGGAAGCTCCATTTGTTAGGTTGGTCGGTATTGCAAATTGCAGTTGTACGTAATGATGTGAGTTCCATGTCCAGAATCAATCCTTACTGATATAGTTGAACTCAAAAGGTTTTAAAGCAGTTAGGTATCTGTGTGCCATTCTTAGATGCTGGATCTGATACTTAGAAGTTAAAGATTGCTTATAGATTCTACTAGTTGTTTATATCTTCTTTTTATGGCTTCAATGGTTGAGTTGAGCAGCCTCGCTATATTTCATTCTCTGGAACTTGTTCTATGCATCAGATAGATTCTGTGGCTGAAGAAGTTGAACAGCAAATATCTTCCAGTGACATGGTAAAGCTGCATATCATGTTTATTGGACTTTTGTGGAATTGTAAATTTATCCAAAGCAACTAAGGTATTCAATTTCAATGTTATTAGGTATTCATATATGGAGGGGTGGGCCCATTACACTGTGATGTAACCTTAGCAGGAGTGGCTAAGGCTTTTGGTGTTCGCCTGGTGTGTTGTTGTTATATAAAATTTTCCTTTGCTACTTTTATAAATCAGTATCCATACCTGTGCTTCAGATCTTGTTTACAGCCTCAGTTGTTGTTTATCGAAATTGCTTGTACTTGCTGAATTTATGTTCTTTCCCTTTATTTTTTACGAGAAGGAGAGAAAAAGATAATAATGTGCCTATCAGAGCTTGAGATAATTAATAAATCCACAGTTCCATAAGCTTCTGCTAACAGCTGGTTTTTGTGGGTATTTAGGAGTAGGCTTCTAGTTTGATTTGAACTTGTGCTTGTTTTGTTGTTCAATACTGCACTGATTTTGCCTGTTCAACCATATGAAGGCTCCTGATGAAGAGTTTGAAGAGTATCTAAGGCATCTTATTGGTGAACATTGCACTGGCAATCGAAATGAGGTAATTCATTTCTCTTCATTCATTTATTCACGTTGGCATTAATGATTAGAAGAAGTTGAAGTAATAGTTGCTACATTAAATGTACAAGAACCATATATTTATGTGGGGTGTGAAAATTCAAAATTTCCCCTCTTTTAAAGGCTCTTTCATTTATTTAAAAAGGAAACCAGTTATGGTGTTGTATAATTTCGTTGTATGATTCTGGTCAGGTGATATTTGATGTGGGCATAGTTTCCTTGTCTCTGCTTTGTAATTGATGCATCAACTTTGCAACCTCATAAGCTGCAACATATATGCAACGGACAAATATTTTTATGTAAAAATTTCACACAACTCGAAATATGATCTCATTTTCTGTTTCCTTTTACAGATGGCTCTTTTACCTGAAGGTATCACTGAGTTATTGCATCATGATAAACTACCTGTTCCTTTGGTAAGTGTTTGGAAGCTTCTTGGATAATTTTTTTTTTTCGTCCTTTTAAGCAATCCATGCAATTTGTCTATTTGATAGGGAGGGGTTTTAGTTCCTCTGAAGCGAATATTTCTTTGCAGATCAAATGCCGGAACGTAGTTATTCTTTCATCAACAACTAATTCTGAACTAGACAAGGAATGGGAATGTTTGACTGAATTAACAAATTCTTGTGGCCCCTTAGCAGTGACGGAACCACTTGTATCAAAGTGCTTGAAGACTTATCTATCAGATGTATGTATGGAATTTAAATTCTAATAGTCCTCCATTTACTATATGGTTCCACTTTCCTTTCTTGTTAACTCCATTCGCTGCTGCTATTGAAACTTCTTTCTCAAAGGCTTTATTCATTATCATTCTGCATCACGAAATTGTCTTCAGATTACTTTCAATGTTTGCAACAGATATGTGATTGCTTTTAAGTATCTGAATAGGAGATAGTCTACAGGTGTATAAACTTGCTCTCTTGTCTGTAAGATTCAGAACTAAAAGAAGACTGAATCTTTTTTGTTATTATTTATTCTATATTGCTGACATTGCCTTTTTATCTAAAGTGAATTGGAAGAAAGCATATAAACCCTTTTACATATGCCAAATTTTATTTGAGCTTTGTTATCTTACTAGCTTTGTACCTTCACACTGTTGTTCTGATTTCACAAAATGTAGGTAGAAGTTGCTCAACCACTATCAAAACTTTGTTTTGAGTTCCCTGATCTTAATATTGGTAAGATCCTCAAGGCTAGTTTGGTTGTTTTGAGATATAAAATCTGTCTTTTCCTTACCATAAATTGACTTGTGCAATATCAAGGCTGTTATCGTGAATCAAGACGGGGACCTCTCTTAATTAGTATTGAAGGGAAGGTAATATATTCGTTAAAACATATACTTTGGCTTGTTAAATCCCTTGAAACCTTCCCCTCACTTTTTTACACTTCAAAAACTGGTTGCAGGAGCAACAGCGGATTGAATCAGCTGCAATAGCATTGTCCAAGAAATTCCATCCTGGGGCATTTTCTGACATTAACTAAGTCTGCAACTCTGCTCATACCTGGAAGTGTAGCGGATGTCTTCAAGCCTTTCTGATCCTCACAAGTAAAGTCGCTATAGCTGCAAGTAGATGTTGGCAAGCTGTGCATACATATCAATCAATTGTTATCAGTATGAAGTATATAATGAATGATTTGGGGGTTGAGGAAGTGCAACAGAACTTCGGAAAGATGGGATTAAAAAGAGGCAAACTTCTTGAAGTTAGGTAGGGTTGTTATGACCAACAACTAACTGATAAAAGCAGGACTTTTTGCTAGGCGTGTATTGGCTAGCAATTGATAGTAGTTCAATGAATGTCAAAGCTTAGTCCTATCCAATTTGTGTCTCTCTCTTGCTATTGAACAACCTTAAATTGTATTGTTATTTGTCCATAATTATTATGAGATCCAAGATCTCAGTAATTCATTATCTCAATTTAGCTGACAAGAGCATTAAAAAATTACGAAAATAAAAGAAAACATACTACAATAGTTGGTTTACTTAATAATTAGTTCATAAAATAAAAGGTTAATAGAGTTGATTACTGAAAGAAATCATAAATTTAAACTAAAAAATTTATTAACTTCAAAAAATTCTCGCTTCTACTAAAGGTGGAATATTAATATCTATCAAATTTTTTGGTGATAAGACAACATTTTGTACATATAATAATCTTTTAAAGTTAATAGTGTAAATTGATGCTACATAAAATAATCTTTTAAAGTTGGCAAATTTTTTCTGCAACAAATAAAATTCATGTTAAAATTGAAATTTTGCAATTTGAAATTGTAATTAGAAGAGAAAGTAATTATATACAAGTGTTCTAGTATTAATTAGGGACATGATTAAGGGATGTAATCCCTATAATCTATAACAAAGGTAATCCATATAATTAAGTTTATATCTGTAACACTCTCTCTCAAGATGAATCATAAATATTAATATGTCGAACTTGTTACAAATATAGTTAATTTGAGTACCATTGAAAGCTTTTGTAAAAATATCTCTAAGTTGTTCTCCAATTTTTACATATCTTGTAAAAATTATGTTATGTTGTATCTTCACATAAATAAAACGACAATCAATCTCAATATGTTTAGTTTGCTTGTGAAACACAAGATTATTATTGCACCACAATTTTGTTAGTTTTGGGACTTAAATACGAATCTTAAATAGTAGTTAGTGTATCCACGTTATCTCCCTCGTAGATTATATTATAGCTTGATACTCAGACTTTGCACTTGATCTTAATATAATGTTTTGCTTCTTACTTTTTTATGAAACCATGTTTTCTCTAATAAAAACACAATAACTAGTAATAGATTTTATGTCAATCTTAGATTTTGTCCAATTAACATCTAAGAAACAATTAATATGAGTGTTTCCATGATTTTTGTATAATATTCTTAATCTAAAAGCTCCCTTCAAGTAACATGATGAATGACATACACACCCATGAGGGGTTTTTATGTCATTCTCATTTAAGTAACTACTAAGGGTAGTTAATCCTTTTGAGTATTTAAATTCCAAAATGATGAGATGTGACTTATCCATTAAAAACAAAAACACAAACTTTGTGCGGAAAATTTTTTTACGTTCTTTAATCGGTGGAATTTTACTTCAGTCCAAGTACGTAATTGTTGTTTATTTTATGCATATATAAAGATCCTATTTGATATAATCTATGTGATTATATCTTGATTTTTTTTCCTAATATTGATATAAGATTCATGGATTAAATATGCATGTTTAAGATTATCCGTTGGTGAATGTAGGCTCTTTGTTTTTTGAATATTCAAATACAAATTATCAATAATCTAGCTCAGTATATAATTTGTCGCATGAAGTATAAAGATTTTGTGTTGAATTTATATATTGTGTTTTATTTGTTTTTTAGTTTGTGTTTTGGGGAAATTGTTTAGAGAAACATCTCTTTCTTTCTTGTCTTCGTTGATTTTCTCTTTATGGTTAAATTCTTCAAGCAATAGAACAAAATATTATATGTTATGCTTTTTTTTTAATGCCTATGATGTCAAAGTGAATGCATAGGAAAAAACACATTTAGATCTGTGAATCTGATCTAATCTTATTGAAGATCTGTTATTGGGTATAGAAAAATAGTGAAAAACGTTGAACAAAAAAAAGAAAAAATGAACAAAATGAACAAAATGAACAAAATGCCGTTAAGAAGGAGATGCGTGTGTTTTCATGTGGATGACTATAATCACAGGCGTTTAGCCATATAGTAGTGTGGAGAGCTGTCTTTCTCCATTAAGTAATGAAAGCCTTCTTTCTTTATTACTTAATGAAATTATTATTCTACAATGTAAGACTTGGGCTTTGGACTATACCTTTTGGGTTTAACTTAATACAATGTTAAAACTTGGGCTTTGGACTATAGGTTTTAGGCTCAACTCATTTATGGTTTCACATTTGGATCTAGATGAATGGGCCTTTGTGATCCAAATGTCCATAAGTTTTTAGGCTTTAGTAATAAGGCTTAGGCATGTTTAGAATATGAGTTGAGACTTTGTGATCCTTATTAATAAGCTTTTGGGTTGTATTTTTTTAGGCTTAAGGCCTAGTTTTTTTTTAATGGATAAGAATATATTAGAATTAGTTTTCTAATTTACATAAATTAACTCATTTAGTTAAATAAATATTAGAAATTAGTTTCTAATGAGCATAAAATTAGAAATTAGTTTTATAATTAAATTAAAATTATTATATTAGAAATTAGTTTCTAATTACATAAACTAATTAGTTTAGTTAAATAAATATTATAAATTCCTTTCTAATGAATATAAAATTAGAAATTAGTTTTCTAATTGAATGAAACTAATTTGTTTAGTGAAAATAAAATTAGCAATAAGTTGCCAAGTATAACAAATTAGAAATGAGTTTTTTAATTAGTTTTACCTATTTAGTTTAGTTAGATTGAAATTAGAAATAAGTTTCTAATTAAATCAAACTAATTAAACCATACTAATTTGATTAGTTGAAATTAGCAATAAGCTTCATTAGAAAGTAGTGTCTAATTAAATTAAAATTATACAATTGATTAGTTCAATTATAATTTAAATTAGAAATAAGTTTTTTAATTAATTTAACTTAATCATATATTTGATTAGATCATAAATAAGTTTCTAATTGATTCCAAATCAATAGCATAATTTGATTAGTTCAAGTTAGAAATTTTTCATAACATTAAATTGATTTCACTATATGAGCATGAGTTCACTATGTGTTAGAAAAAATAATTTGTTGATTTTGTGATTTATGGGTTTTCGCATGTATTCTTCTGATTCCTAAAAATTTGTTTTCCAAGAAAATGCCTATTATAAAGAGACTTTGGAGCTTGTTTAGCTTATGCATACGTTGAAGTAAAGTATATGACTTTACTTGCAACATTACCTCAACCCATAGGTGAACTGTTAAGAATACTTTGAAATAAGGAAACGCCTAACGAGAAGTCTTATAATGCTTTAATGATGAGATTTATTAAAGAGACTCGAAGAAGGAAGTTGATTAGGACTTTGTCTCATATAGATCTTCCAATGAAACTAGTGAGAGATATTACATATCGAGCTTTGCGAACTTTGTCACACGAACTTATGAACTCATTTTTGCGTAGGGTTCTTTATCTATAAACTAATCATAGGTTGTAGGACATGTAATTCATTATGTTGTTTTGTAAGAACAAAGTTTGGATATTTATGTAATATGTTTACATGTATTTCAAGTAGGAATTTGTCTAGAGTATAATAATTAGGATTTCATTGTTGTGTGAATGATGATTGAACATATTAATGGACTTTCGATTTCATAAGCAATTGTGATCTAAATATTTACTCTATGAACGATTAATATGATATTAACGTGCATATATATTTCTTTCTAATTGTAGAAACTTAGTGTTTTTAAAATGACTGCTGCTTCAAAGAATATTGTTACTGAACTCAATAGAGGTAAGAAATTCAATGGTGTCAATTATGAAATATGGAATATGAAAATTCAATATGTGCTAGAGGACTAAGAGGCTCTTGAACCATTAAACTTAACCATGGAAGTTCCTGAAGAGGGCACTACGACCCAACATAAGAGAGACCATGATGCATATGAATTGTGAAAAAAGAAGAACTCTTTAGCTCACATCACATTGCTAAGTCGCATGGATAATGATATCACGTGAGAGTTTTAAAAATTTGAAATTGCAAAGGACATGTGGTCTGCATTGGTTGCACGTTTTAGAGATACTTCAGTGACAAAAGTGAGGTCACTTACAATTAAGTTTGATACTTATAAGAAGCATCCAGATGAAACAATGCAAAAACATCTTAGGCAAATGTCCAACATGGTAAGTGAGTTATGTGATGTTGGTCATAAGCTTTCTAATGAACAATAAGTGCAAGTGTGATTCGTTCACTGCCTCAGAGTTAAGAGCATATGAAGATGCACCTAACTCATAATGAGAACATCAAGACAATAGAAGACACTGCGAGACATCTAATCTTGGAGGAAGAGCATCTAAAAGCCTCAAAGATGTCTTTTGAGGCATATGCAATTAGTTATACCTGACATGGAACTATGAACAAGAAACGTAAGTATCATGGTAGATATAAGTGGAAGAAGAATAAGTCATTCAACCACTCTACTCAGGAATCCAAGAAAGCAACATGGAACTAACATGGCAATTAAAGCGTCCCTTCAAGAAGAAGAACATGAAACATGTGAAGTGCTATAATTGTGGCAATAAGGGCCATTTTCTCGAGATTGTATCGAATCTAAGAAGGTACAACTTGATAATATGAACATTTGTTCTGTGAATGTTTTTTTTTTCCTGTTTTTCTAACTAATTCACATCCTTTGTGGATTGCATGCTTAAGAGCAACCAACCATGTAGCGAAAGATCGAAATGCCTTCACTGAGTTTCGTAAACTCCTACATGGAAGTTGATGGCTTTATGTAGGTGACAATTCCAAAGTTGATGTACAATAGATTGGCACATGTAAATTAGACATGCGTGGTGGACGACCCCTCTTCTTACATGAAGTCTTATTTTCTCCATAGATTCGTAAGAATCTTTTATCCATATTGATGTTGGTAAGACTTGGTTTTGATATAAATTTCTACAGCGACAGAATGGATTTACATCTTGGATTTACTTATTATGGTCATGATTTTATGTGTGATGGTTTTATTGTATTAGATGTGTTGAACGACAATAATAATATAAGTTATTCATTATCTATATCATCTAATAATTCCAACAATACTTTGTGACATGCTAGACTATGTCATATTGGTCAAAATCGAATAAGTCGATTAACTAAAGAAGGACTTTTAGGTAATCTAAGTCAAGTGAATTTACCTATATGTGAACATTGTCTAGTTGGTAAAATGGCACAAAAGCCATTTGGAAAGGGAATATAAGCATTATATCCATTGCAATTAGTTCATTCTGATATCTGTGGTCTAATAAATATAAGGCCGAGACATGGAGCAATATATTTCATCACTTTTATAAATGACTATACTCGGTATGGTCATATCTATTTGATTGCTCATAAATCAGAAGCATTCGAATGTTTCATAAAGTATCTAAACTTGGTTGACAATCAATTAAATAGAAAGAAAAAGGCATTACGAATGGATTGAGGACAAGAATACTTATTTGATAAGTTCAAGGCTTTATGTGATGAAAAAGGAATAGAAAGGCAGTTAATAATTCCAAGAACTCCATAACAAAATAGAGTCACTGAAAGTCGAAATAGGATACTATTAGAGATTATTAGTTCCAAGATGGCATAAGCACATTTATCGATCACTTTTTGGGGTGATGCATTGCTAACAGCCACTTATGTATTTAATCGTGTGCCCACAAAATCAGTTACTAGCACACCATACAAGTTATGGACTGATAAGAGACTTGATATGTTAAGTCTTAGACATTGGGGATGTGCAATTTATGTTCACGATTTTTCTCATAAATATGGGAAATTAGACCCAAGAGGGAGAAAGAGTATCTTCATTAGATACTCAGAACACTCAAAAGGATATATGTTCATTGGTGAACAAGTTAATGAAAGAGTAACTAAATTTGAATCAAGAGATGTAACATTCTTAGAGAATGATTTTCCCAAGTAGGGGGGAATAAGTAAAGATCTCTTATTATATGAAAAACTTGATTAGCATGATTTTGTTATATAAAATCAAGAAGAAGAACTTCAACTAAGTGGGAGCAATTCTGCAGAAAGGTTCCCTATGATGACTGATCCAAGTGGGAGTAATCAGATTCAACATGAATCTATTTCTGATGAACTTCGTTTAAGACGGAGTAATTGAGGAAAAATTCCCCGA
Source organism: Pinacopodium congolense (assembly GCA_028565735.1). NCBI lineage: Eukaryota > Viridiplantae > Streptophyta > Magnoliopsida > Malpighiales > Erythroxylaceae > Pinacopodium > Pinacopodium congolense. Next base: position 24,979,501 of record JAOXYD010000005.1, read on the forward strand.
TGTCATTTTGAGATTAAAGAAAAAATTGATATGATTGTTCTGCAAGAGGAAGAAGATCTAAGGAATGTAAACGAGGCTCTTACTGATCTTGCTAAGGAAGAATGGATGAAAGCAATGCAAGAAGAAATGGCTTCTTTAAGCTCCAATCAAGTATGGGACTTGGTTAACCTCACTCAAGGGCATAAAGTGATTAGGAACAAGTGGGTTCTCAAAATCAAGCGAAAAGCTGATGACAATATCGAAAGATACAAGGCACGTCTTGTAGCAAAAGGATATACACAATAAGAGAGAATTGATTATGAGAAAACTTTTTCACCTATTGTGAAGTTTGCTTCAATCCATCTTATCTTGGCTATAGTAGCTAGTATGGACCTTGAATTACATCAAATGGATATAAAGAATGCTTTTCTTAATGGAGAATTAGAGGAAGAAATTTATATGGAACAACCTGAAGGTTTTATCAAGGTAGGCCAAGAAAATAAGGTATGTCACTTATTAAAGTCAGTTTATGGCCTGAAGTAGTCTTTAAGACAATGGTCCATTCTTTTTCATAATTTCATTATTGCGTATGATTTTCAAATGATTGATGAGGACCATTGTGTATATGTTAAGAGATCCAAAAATAAATTTACGATTTTGTCTTTATACGTGGATGATATATTAATTGCTTGTAATGATTGTGCATTCACTAAGCAAATCAAAGATTGGTTACCATCTGAATTTGAAATGAAAGACATGGGTGAAGTTACGTACATTCTTAGAGTCAAGATTTCAAGAGATCGTTCGAAGAGATTGTAATCACTTCCCAAGCGACTTACATTCAAAGAATTCTTAAATGATTCCGTATGCAAGATTTCAAACTAATTGATAATTCTATTGCTAAAGGCGAAGACCTCAGTAAGAGAAATTGCCCGTCAACACCACAAGAATGGAAACAAATGGAGAATGCTCCCTATTCTAGTACAGTTATAAGCCTTATGTACGCAATGATGTGTACAAGACCAATATTTGTTACGCTGTTAGGATGTTGAACAAATATCAATCGAATCCAAGCCAATCACATTGGAAAGCAGTAAAGAGAATATTGAGGTATCAAAAGGGAACTGCTAACTATACATTATGTTATCAAGGCAATGACCTATGTATACAAGGGTATACAGATGTAGACTGGGGAGGAGATTTAGTGGAAAGAAAATCTACCTCTGGATATTTATTCTTACTAAATAATGGAGTAATATCATGGAAGAGTAAGAAGCAATCTTGTGTTTCATTGTTCAAGATGGAAGCTGAATTTATAACGTTATTAGTAGTAGTACAAGAGGCTATGTGGCTTCATTGTTTCTTAGTGCATTTGGGAGTTATTAAAAGTGAAATTGATCCAATGACTATCAATTGTGATAGTCAAGATGCAATAACTTATACAAAAGACCCAAAGTTTCATTGTAAAATAAAGCACATAGATACTAAGTACAACTATATAAAAGATATAGTTATACGAGGAGAAGTGAACATGAAGTATATATCTACACAAGATATTGTGGCAGACCCAATGACAAGGCCAATTTCTATAGATGTATACATTGGGCATGTAAAGTCACTAGACCTATGTAGATGTTGAAATGTACTGATAAACATTTCGCTTTGTATGTTCACTCATTATAATTTCATATTTTGGATATAATGTATGAAGAAGATTATACATTGCATATCATTTGATTCATGGATATATTTGTTTTGCATAAATATATTTTGGGATGAATCACAAGTATATGAGGCAGATTAGAGATTGAACCTCTTACATGGGCAATTGTCTCTGGTGTTTGTGCTCGCTAGAGATGAGACATGTTTAAAGTTTATTATTTAGGTAATAATTGAGAGAGAGAAACTTAAACCATAAATGCCGCAAGGAGATTGGTTTAAAGTGATTTAATAATCACTATATCTGTCTTATGTTACCAGATATGAATTTTGAACAGGTTTTAAGTAGATAAGTGAACTCAAGTTAAATATTAAGTATGTTTGAACTATCATATGTACGGTATTTCTTGAATGAAAGATGTTCAAGTTAAAAAAAGTGGGTAAATATCGTAGCATATGACTTGTACCATATATGTAAAACCGACCACAAAAGAGGTTAATGTAAGTCTCAAGATCTCATCTTACATTGTGTGAGACCCTTGAAGTTGAGAAGAACCTCATCATATACCCTTATGACTCTTGTCTTATCCTTGAGAATTGAATTTAAGGTTTACTACTTTAGGTTGTTGCCAAAAGATCATGCAAGATGTAATCCTATGGAATAATTCTAAGAAAGGAAATTAAATTTAATTCAAAAGAGAATTGAGAACAGAGGAAGGTCATTTATTTAGATCATTGACTCGCATGAAAAGTATTCATAAATGACTATCGTCTCGTTAGTAGAAAACTTGAATACAGTCATGACATAAGAAAATAAATAAGACCTAGGGTATAGCATACAATGTCTACTCAAGGACATACAAGTCCTAGGATCAATTTGTTAATCGAGATGTCATATACTCCTAACAGATATATGACAATATGCTCTCGTCGTATATTGGCCATACTGATTATTGAACAAGTATAAGAACTACAGAGTTTTAATTGGATTAAACCCATCATATATGAATGGGAGACGATGAATGACATATACACACATGAGGGGTTTTTATGTTCATTCTAATTTAAGTAACTACTAAGGGTAGTTAATTTTTTGAGTATTTAAATTCCAAAATGATGAGATGTGACTTATCCATTAAAAACAAAAGCACAAACTCTCTACAAAAAATATTTTCGTATTCTTTAACCAGGGGAATTTTACTTCATTCCAAGTAGGTGATTGTTGTTTATTATATGCATATGCAAAGATCCTGTTTGATATAATCTATGTGATTATGTTTTGATTTTTTCTAATATAACATAAGATCTATTCTAAGGCAATCCAATGGTAAATGGTTCGAGAGGATATGAATTGACTAACAACACTGAAAGAGTATACAATATCAAGACGAGTTATTATTAACTAATTCAATTTTCCAAACAATCTTATATATTTATCTAGGTCTTCAAGTAAGTCCCCATCTTTAGAAAGCTATAAATTAAGAATCATCGAAGTGGTACAAGGCCTAACTCCCAACTTTCCAGTCTTTGGCACTAGCAAGAAACAAACAAATGGTGTCAAGCATTGCCACAAAAGCAAAGGTTTCAGAGAAATCCATATCAAAGGTTGTGTATAACCTTTCATAATAAGTCATACTTTGTACTTATTTACTTATCCATCAGCATTTAGCTTAGTCCTAAAAATCCTTTTCACCCTAATAACCTAGATTCCAAGTTTGGTTTTTCTCAATCATTTAAAAATGTTCTTCTATGGTAGGTTAGTACTGCAACATTATACCTTGCATAAATGTCAGAAAGTGATCTAGTACCTCTGAGTGGCTAATTATTGACATCTTTTTCATTAGGTTGTATTATACCTAAATGGTGATGTTCACCACTTGCTTTTCAATCTCACTACTTTTTCTCTATAAAGATAGTATCTCTGTTGATGATCTTCCTTATTTGAGGTTGTAATATTTATAAGCCTTGGAAGTGTTGCTATAACATATGAAAATTCCCATAAGTTTACATTTTCAGATAATAAAAAGAACCTCGTTGTAGTTTTCTAATATATTTAGTTATTGTTGTCAAAATAAGGTGTCTTAATTATGTTTTTACCTTATAAGCTAGTGAAGGAGATAATTGAGTTCACATGTGTCATAATGCGATATTTATTCACTAGTTCATTTGAATTATAGTCTATTTGAAAGCTTGATCTGATACCATATGTTAGCCCTAGATGGCACCCATGATAGGTGTGAATTAGATTTTCTAAAATTTTCTAAGTTAATTATTCTTAATTAAAAAATTCTTTAGAAATTTGTGAAAAAACTTAAAATAATTTAATATGCAATAAAATAAACTTTAAAGTAAAAGAGATGTGGTAAGAGAGGCACAAACCGATTTATAGCAGGTCAATGTCTAACTCTACATCTATGTCCACTCATTAACACCTTATTAGGAATTTCATTATTAATAATGCCACTTTTACAACAATTCCCCTTTTTCAAAGGCTTTTGGGTAGTCTTTACTATTTTTAAATTTCATGACCAACTCTCTCTAAAAAATACAATTGAAAAGGTTACTCACTTGATCCACAAAAAATGTTTAAAAGCATTCTAAAAGACTACTCAAACAATGATGCAACACAAAGAATAAAAACTTTTTAATACTCCATTAACTTCATAGAACAACATTCTAAATGCCTCGTATATGCGTTTAATTGCTAGAAGCTTTACACTTACCCTATTATATATATTTATATTGAAAATTCATCCTACTAGTGGTTTATAGCCTTTAGGTGTCATTAAAAACTATTTAAATCATTTTTATCCATTGAAATTAGTCGTTATAAATCATTTACATGAAACACTAATTGATTAGTTTAGAAGTATTGATCAACCAATCACTAGTTTTTGGTCTATTTGAATATGATTTTGTGATTCTTAAACTTATTTAAATTCTATCTTACTACAACTACTTTCCTTATGAATAATTCTCTTTTCAGAAATATAGTATGTCTTGATACAGACATCTTTTATTCAAGAGGATAGTAAAATTGATATATACAACTCTCTTTTTGATGTCAATCTTGCACTTATTTGATCTAACTTGGTGCTTATTAGACACTGCATGCTTTACACAAGTATCATATCCCCAAATCTTTAAGTATGATAATTTTGGTCTACTACCAGTCCATATATCATATAATGTCATATCAACCAATTTGAATGGAACTCTATTTAGAAGGTAAGTAACGATTTGAAGGGTATCCTTCTCAAAGGTAATTGAAGATCTGTATGACATTATCATGGATTGTATCATATCTAATAGAATACAATTTCGTCTTTTGTACACTCTATTGTATTGTAGAGTTTTGGATGAAGTCTATTGTGAGAGAATAGAAACTCCTAGTCTAAGTACTCATTACCTTGATTAAATATAAGTGTCTTAATACCCTTACTAACTTGTTTCTCTGTTTCAAATCTAAATTCTTTAAGCTTTTCAAATGATTCAGAATTCTATTTCATTAAATATACAAATTATATCTAGAATAATCATCTATGAAGGTATAATAATGAAAGCAACAATCGTGTTCTAAACATGTATTTTAGCATTTTAATGAAGGATTAAAATTT
>JAOXYD010000005.1:24991479-25002578 GCA_028565735.1 Pinacopodium congolense
GCACCAGCCGGGAATCGAACCCGGGTCTGTACCGTGGCAGGGTACTATTCTACCACTAGACCACTGGTGCTTGATGTTTGAGACTTCTTGTCAATTATTAAATTATAACTATTACAAAGAATTCCATTTCCTTGTAAACCGCCCCGGAAACCTCAAAACTGCTTCCAGCGATGGAAACTCCTGAAACATTCTAAACAACATCAAGTCTTCCAAGACCCCTGTAAAGTCTCTATTCTCCCAACATAATCCCACTTCTCTTTTACCTCTTTTGTTTCTTCAGACACCATTCATTCATTACGCTGACGCTTCATGGTGGGGCCCATAACACACTCACATACTCTCTGTTCTCAATTTCTTTTCATGGCTTCGTTTCGTGCACGCCAAGTGTTTTATGATGAGCTTTTTCCACCATGGGCATCCCATCCATCATGAATGTCTATAATAATCTTGCGGTCAGTAAGTCCTGCATCTCCATGTGGTCCACCGATGACAAACCGACCCGAAGGGTTGAATGGTGTTGTCATCAAGATATTGAGCTGGGATGACAGGTTTAATAACATGTTGCTTCAAATCTGCTGCAATTCGGCCCTTGGTGACAGTCTCGTCGTGTTGGGTTGAAATAAGAATGGTGTGAACCCTGGTTGGCACCATGGCTCCACCTTCATTGCGGTATTCAAGAGTAACTTGGGTCTTATCCTCAGGCCTCTACCAAGCACAAAGTCTTGTTCTTTCTGACCTATGCGAGCTTGGCACCAAGCTGGTTGGCAAGAAATGAGTTAGTGGCATGAACTCGGGTGTCTCATCGGTGGCATAGCCAAACGTGTGACCTTGGTCACGAGCTCCAATGTGTTGAATGAATGATTAAGTACAATTGATTATTCAAACTTTAGTAATTGATGTGTTGAAACACGTTGACGTGGATCCTAAGATGTTATATTTGTTAATAGATTGGTTTGTGGTTAGTGGTCAATAACAATAGTTAGATATTATACGGGATTGTGTATCATGTTTTTTAGCTTTATTTGTTATTCTTAATGTTACGTAAGATAAAACTTTTGTTTCTCCTTTGTTCTCGTCTTTCAATCTTTTAATTTATATTCTTCTTTACCAACATTTGTGGTATTAGAGCCTCAACAACAACACCACCACTCAACACCTTTGAAATCTGTTTTTATTATTTCAGCAAACTCTTATGAGCACGGAGAGCTGTTGTGCGAAAGAGACCAGGAGACGATGAGCAAGGAGAGCATCTGTTGTTCGTGAGAGACTAGGGGACGAAACAATCAAAATACAGGAATCTGTGTTGGGTTAGAGAGGGATCCAGCAATACCCATAATCTTAACTCAACCAAACAACAACAATAAATCCTCACACCAAGTGTTCGATAAAAGTCCTAAGCCAAGATAAACTGTAAGTGCTTTTATCTAGCATCCAAGTTTTGGTCCTCCTTTTTTTTCCAACAGAAGAAAAAGTAGAGTAACTATTAGGAGAGCTAAGAGACGGAACAAGCAGTGAGAAAGCTATGACAAGCAACGACACTAATCCAGCAACATAGCCTCTAATTCTCGTTTTTAAAGTTGAAAAATATCACCTTTAGAGTCTCAAAATGAAGATGTTGTTAAAGTTACAAGAACTATGGAACTTAAGTAAAGATTGCGAGAAAATCGAAAAAAAGATTCGAAGGCCTTAATCCTCATTCAATTAGCATTAGAAGATGATATATTTCCTAGAAGCTCAAGAGCTATCACCTCCAAACATGCATGGGAGATTTTAAAGTAAGAATATTTGAGTGACAAAAAGGTAATTATTGTAAAATTACAAATCCTTTATCGTGATTTGGAGACTTTAGTTATGAAAGATAAAGAATCCGTGCAAGAATTATTGTCTAAGTATCTGAAATTGTAAATAAGATAAAGTCTTTTGGTGAAAATATGAGTAACCAAACTTTTATAAGGTATTAAGGAATTTAACCTCAAAATTTGATCATGTTATTACTGCAATTGAAGAAATTAAGGATTTGTCTACTTATAATTTTGATGAAATGATGAGTTCCTTGTTAGTCCATAAAGCAAGACTTGGCAGGTCTCAAGAAAAGTTTGAGAAAAAGGATTTTCAGGTTAAGGAGGAGTCTTCTATAAGTGAGATTGAAAATTTAAGAGGTTGTAGCAAAAACAAAGGTGGGTTTCGTAGACGAGAGGGTAGTGGTGGTAGAGGTAGAAACCGATTTAATGAACGAAATCAGTACAAGAGTGCAATTTGGTGTAGATATTGTGAAAAATTGGGGCATAAAGAAGCAGATTGCTGAATAAAACAATGAAAAAGGACAAAAGCAAGCAAATTTTATAGAGAATGATGAACATGAAAGCAAGTTGTTTATGGCTTATTCACCAATTCAAGATGAAATTAATAGTACAGATGTGTGGTTTTTGGACGGTGAATGTTCCAACCATATGTTTGGAACCAAGTCATTATTCAAAGAGAATGATGAAACACAAAAGAGTGAGGTCCTATGATGTGCAATTTGTGCCTAATTTAGCTCACAATTTATTGAGTATTGAACAATTATTAACCAGTGGATATTCTATTGTGTTTGATGATAATTCATGTGTTATTTATGATAAAAAAAATCTGTTCAGATTATAGCAACTATTTATATGACAAAAATTAGGATGTATCCTTTTAATGTCTCACATGTTGTGAGCAAAGCCTTAATCTATAAGGACTCTCTATCACTCTGCTAGAAATTCTTGATCTCATTAATGATTTTGGAGGTCTTCATCAATGGAAAATACTTAGCCAAAAAGGCATGTACTAGCTGCTCCCATATTGTGATAGTTTATGGGATGATAGAGTTCAACTATGTCTTAGCTCAGTTTGTTAATGTGAAAGGGAACAACTTCATATTTTCAGTATTGTTTAATCACCCATTGTATCTAAACATTTCACAGATATATTTAAAAAATTGACCAAGTATGCTTTAAGGTCTTTATTTGATGATCTATAAAATTGAATGCAGTTTGGAGCATGTTTAACAAAGTGGGTTTTATCTCAAAATTGTTGCCTTGAACAAGAGGTCTAGTGATCCCTTATTGAATGGCATTGAAACCTAGCCTCATAAGTCTGTAAGGGTCCTTTGATTCCCTCACTACTCTCCTTCTTCCACCATTATTCGTTATATAGCTTCTTGGCTCTTCGTTCTTCTAATCTCCCTCTCTTGCTTTATCATATATAAAATTTCTATGTTGATTAGCTTGCTCAATTTTCTTATGATCCTTGTGGTCATGCAACTAAAAGTATACAAGGAAAAGTATCAATTTTCTTAATCAAAATTATTCAAATTGAATAAGATGCTAAAACTACTAATCCCTAGTAGTGGCGACAAAAGCTTTTTTCCTTGTTTTATGATATGCTGTAAGTATACACATCGTAATTTTTTAGTATAACTGATATCATTCCTATAAGGATTAAGATTATTCACCCAAAAACTTGAGTTACAATTTGTTTAAGACATAAAATATAATGGATGTAACTGAAATTAAACTAAACTAAAACAATTTAACAAGTTAATAATTAAAGACGCAATTGTAAACTTAAGAGAAATAAATGACTAATACTAGAAATTATTTATATCCTTATTTTGTCTTTCTCTTACCCTATCGATTCAATTATATTTGACATAATATGTTCTACAGTTTTGATTACCCTCTCTCGAGATCTAACCAAATGTCCTTAACTAAAATAGAAAGGAATTGAATTGCAATATCTCGATCTTTCAAAACCCTTCCTAACTATCCAACTAGTTTTGAAGCAATCTTATAAGTAATTAATCAATTAATTTAGATGTCTCTTCAATTAACTATTAACTTGATGTTTATAGGTCTAATAGGGTATCAAATCTTGTTATGCATCCTAACATTAATGTTCTAATCCAATCACTGGATTCAAATTGAGTAATATATGCAATAAACATCACAAACATATATGCATTGAATTAATATTATAAGAGTTTAACAAGATAATTCAAAAGTAATTTCTACATAAATTTTAGCTATTCATCATGTAAATTAACCCCCCAATATTCAGATTCATCATATAAAAAGTTAAGAAAGAAGAGAGATAAGAAACTAAATGCAGTTTGATAGTCCTTCTCTTGTAGCCCTTGTGCAAAAAATCTATAAAATTAGGTTAATCTTGTTGAATTCCTTGTTTTATCTTGTTCTATCTTTTTTGTTGCTGCTTAAACTTGTTTTTCTTTGTCTTTAAATACTTCTTGAGACTTGAGGGATGGCTCTTAGGTTTTAAAGTCATCGTGAGTCCCCAAAACACTTCAAAACCTTAAAGACGTGTGGAAATTGCATGTCATGTTTGCCATGATCATAACTATGCGACAATCATAGCAAAGAAGCTTGGATCATCTTGTTTTTTCTATCAAGATTAGAGGATGCTTGATTCTCCAATTTGCTCTCCTTCTTCTCCTCTTTACTTTCTAGTTCAACTTCAAACGAAAACACATTAAGTATCCACATAAATAAGATCTAATTCATGCCCAATATGAACACTTATCTCTAAAAACACATTTAAAAAATAACAAGAACCTCAAAAGAACATTTTAAAAAATAACAAGAACCTTATAAGAACATAAGTCTAAGTCCTAAACACATCATTATCATCATAAACACTCATACTAACACACTTAACAACTAAGTAAACATACTCTCATGCAAACCTATCATGAAACACTAAACCACATATTCTTCAACTCTAGTTTTGTATCTCCATGATGGAGTATTATACAATTTATATGTAACATCTTTTACAAGGGGAAGTCACAGTTAATTGGCTTATCAATCCTGCACAATCTCTTTATTTAGATGAGTATAAAGATTTCAAATTTGTTTTTAGTTATAGCATATATTCTAATTGAAAAGAAAAGGACAACATAACATAGCCAATTCTAAGAGACATTATACCAATAAACATTGACTTGGATTAGAGAAATCTTGATCTTTAAACTACCAAACCTAAAGATCACTGATAGAGTCTTAAGAATTTGATACTTATGAACCAAACACTTAACACCTTATGCTCTCACCTAATGCAAGTTGGAAGGATGAATTATAGAATTAAATTCAATCACTGGCAACCTCAAACTTCCTTAATAACCTAGATTATAGAGTAGCTAACTCTAGAAGCTCTAATCATATAAACTAATAACAAATTATATTAGTTAGCATGTTTTAGATATTATATGCATATTACTGGTTATCCAAACTTCCTTCTAGATTAGTAAGGTCAGTTAATAACCTAAGAAGAGGATATTATTGTAAGTTAACACATTCATAGCTCCTTTGTGAAGAGTTGTCTAATTATTTCAATTCAAGTATGTTTATTTAAAAATTTTAGTTTATTATGATTTTTAAGTAAAATTATCACATAAGAAATTGATGAAAAGTTTGAATTTAGACCATTTCAACTTATCAAGCATGCATGTCACTAAATAAGTGAAGACGTAAATGCTTTTATTTTTAAAATTAAAATTTATTTTCTAATGGGAAGAGATAAATAAATAATTTTTAATATATGAATATAAATTGTAATAAATTAATATTTATTAACAAAATAGTTTACATTTTCTATTTATAATATTATTTAACATTTAATTATATTTAAGTTTTTTATGTGTGTTTAATACGACATCAATCTTTTTAATAAGAACTATAAAAATAAAATTTATTTATACAAGATAATATACTTACTAATTTGATATGAATTCTTTATAATAATTTAATTACTTTAGATGAAATATAATTAAAGGTATAAACATTTAAAATTAATATAATTTTATTTTAATAAAGTAAAAGTCACATTATATAATTTACTTATACTAATTTAAATATAATATAAATTTTAAAAAGTTTTAAAAAGTGCATATTACTGAGTTTAAATTTAGACATTCATAATTTATTAGACTAACATATTTTTTAGTACAAATTAAGCACGTATCTAGTTCTTTGTTTAAGGCATGCATGTGCATTAGGGAGAGCTGCCTTCTCTCTTTAGTTATTGGTTCTATATCGACAGACATTGTTCAACAATGCAAGCTTATACATGACACGTGTTGAGAGTGTTGTCAAGGTGGTTAGGTTACTTCTGATAGAAAGAAAATCCAATTTTGCATAACTTTAGGGTTTGGATGTTACATGGAAAAACAAAGTGTACGAAGCGAAATACAATTGCAATGGCTTAAACGACAACGTTTGGATGATAGCATATTAGGAAAAGGGGCCTTTTACACTATTATTAAATGATGTTCTTAAATATAAAGGTTAGTTACAGTAATACTACAATAATATCTAATAGGAAGAACTCCCTATATACAGTGGTAATAGAATGGAAAATGAAACAAATGAGTAAAAAATATTTATTTTTCTCTATTTTTAAAGCTTCTCTCTCTCTCTCTCTATCTCTCTCTCTCTTCTAATTCTTAAGATTTATTAAAATCCTTCATATTCCATTAATCCATAAAAATTGGTATCAGAGCAATCAAACCTAAGTGATTTTAAGTATAATCGAGATGCTGAGTGGCGAAGAATTGAAGAGAGCATAAACATTTTTTTAGGAAGCTAGACACTGTATGAGAAGTTATTATTAGAGAATTAAAGCACAATCCATCAGTAGGAAAAATAATAAAGGGAACTAAAGCACATGGTCCATTAATTTTTACGATCGCTGACTCTTAAGGATTTGAAAACAAGTGATGTTCTAGATGCATAGGTAAACGAAGTCATCTTTGTTGCTGAATCGGAATCACAAAATTTTACCATAAAAAGTGAGTAGTTTTAAGTCACCAACTATGATGGATCCACAATGAAGTCGATTCACTAAAGCCCCTATATATTAAGAGTGTCTTAAAATAATAGTAACAGATATAATATTAAAAGAAATGTTATTTCAATGGATCTAATTCCTACAATTCTTCTTCTTTGATTTCATACTCACCTTCCTTATTGTTGAAAGAGAGTGGGAACTATAAAGGATGTGATTCAAAGAGGGGGGAAGGAAGGTTGGAGAACCTTTACCAGGTTACATGTCTATATATCTCTGAATAATGGACCTTCGTGGCACTTCTTCTTCTAAATGGGAGTGCTTTGCTAGATATCATTTGGCTCTCGTGAAACTTGCTGATGATTTTAAGACTATACATTGCGATTCATGGCATCAATTCCCTAACAAGAAGAAATATCTTGATTTCAAAACATTTTCTAATCAAATGGTGCCCAAGATTAAGGTTATAATTTAGGGTTTGGAAGGATCGATCATTTGGCAGCTAAAATCTCTCTTTAAAGAGATCTTTAGAATCAAAAGCCCAAGGGACATTCCATGGGGTAAGGCATGTGCTAATATTATGGTTGAGTCTGCTATAATCTTCACTGATAAATACAAGGTCGCTACTCACTTAAAAGGTGGTGTTAAGAAGGGTGATATTAGCTTCAGGTCTCTTGTCTCTAAAAAAAGCATGTGAAGTACATTCCTGGAGTTGCCAAAATTTAAAGTCACGTGATTGAAAGGATTTTAGGGCATCTTTGCTCACGTGCCCCCAATCTCTAAGTCGAGTAATGTAGGGGAAAAGGAATGCTCTAATAGGGATAATGGTTTTAATAGTTCATTCCTTATTACAATTATACTTACAATCGTTTAAAGTAATAGCATCTTAACTCACACGACTTAGTACTATGGATATATCCCAACTATTGACAAGGGTCATAAGGAATTTTTTTACTTTTTTGCAATGAATGATAGTGGAATAATTCTTTTTTCCTTGATTAGTGAACGTAATAAGAAAGTGACGCTTCAAACTAAGGAGATTTGAGCTTGAGTGTAGAGTAATGTGAGGGGAATTTACCTTTTAAAGGCTAGTAGGGAAATTCATTTTTTATTTCCCTAAAGCCTCAGCAGTAGGTGGAGACACCTAAGGCAAATGATGCTATTCAATTCTGTAAAGCTGCTTTCGATGCGATAGAGACCAGCTACACCACTCAGTCAAGGTGTAAGGTTGACCAAGAGCTTCCTCTCTACTCAGCAATATCTTAATAACTACACCATTCTTTTATCTGACTTCCCTGAATCACCTTTTATAACTGTGGGTGTTGAACTTGCTCTCTACCAAAAGATAGATAATGTGGAACTTGCAATAAGCAATGTTGTGGTCGTTGAAGCTGTGACAGAGTGGGAGGCCATGATGAAGACTTTTTTTAATTAAATGTAAACGAAGCCATGAGATGTAGTTTTAGGATTATGGAAGAAAAAAATCCAGATGATGAAGTACACAATAATGAAGGAGGGGTTAAGAGTTTGAATGGACTTGAGACTTATGTTATAAACAATTAGTCATATAAAAATGGAAGTGGCACAATTAGAGGAGATGGATGCATATGAGACTTTTTAGATGGTGATGAACCAAGTTATTCCCCTAATAAATATGCTTTTAAATCATTTTCTTCTAAATGGTTGAGGAAGAAGACTGATGAAAGTTTTTATTAATGGGACTCTATTCTAATTTAGATAATGGATTAAATGGTCGATACCAAGATTTGGTGCTCAAAAATAGGTAAAAGGAAAAAGTAAGAGCACAAGGTAGAGTAGGAAATGCTGACTAGCCTAGCTTCAAGTACCAACAGCTAGGTTCTCTAAATTGGAAAGAAAGGAATTGTTCAACTAGCTTTAGATGGTGTATCAAATATTCAAAGTTACCAATGTTATTAATGGACATGTTTTGCTTAAAATGCTTATGCCAGCACTTCCCAAATCTACCAAGTGGAATCTTGGTGAGAACCTATACAAAGTCTTGATTCCAAACTTGAGCATAACAAAGGATTAGAGTTGAAGTATGTCATGTTGCCTAATATAAGAGAGCGTGGAGATTTGAAACCCTTTGAATCAAGGGAAACCATCCAAAACATAACCCATGAGCTCGCTAATAAGCGCACTAATTTGATATGCCAAGGAAAATACATGGTGAAGTTATCATAGTGGATGGAAGCAGAAGCTCACTAATTTGATCCAGTAACTTTAAATCTGAATTGGAAACTTTTCAATCCATTCTTTAGGTTGAATGCTGATCCAACAATGGTCTAAGGAAATGAAGACAAGTTACTAGAGGTTCTTAACATCGATAAGGCATAATTAACTAAATCCAAGAATATAGCCTGTTAATGCCTCACTTAGCTAGAGCATTGCTACCTCCCCAACAATCAATGCCTATGGGATATGGTGTGCAAGTAATTGTTTGAGTCACAACCACATGTGAATGCATGGGTTACTAATCAATTCACAGTGCTTAATGGTTGTTTTCATTGGATTCACAAAGTGCAATAGATATGGCAAGACTTACTTAATGGTAACAAACTTTACAAGAGCATCAATCCAGATCAAGTTATTAAATATGGTGCCAATAATCAAGATGCTATTTGGATTAGTGAAGCAATGGTTGGTTTAGCACTTGATAGGTCATAATCTGATACTCGATAATAAGGTTCAAAAATGAATGAAAACATACCCTGAATGGGAAGAACTTTAGTGAGAAGGTGTAAGAATTACTACTTTGGGTTATCCTGCCCTGATCTTTTAGATTGGGAAATTGCAGGTGATGTTTTACTAATGTTGATTCTAAGGAACACTATCACTCCCATAAGAAAGACATGAAAATTAGCCTTGGAGACAAGGTTTAGAAAGGAGGAGTGATTGTTACATGAAAAAAAAAAATGTGTGAAGGAATATACAATTGCAATGGCTTAATCGAGAATGTTTGAAAAATAGCATATTAGGAAAAGGGGCATTTTACACTATTATTAAATGAAAATTTTAGCTATAATAATACTGTAATAATATCTGGTAGGGAGAATTCCTTATATAAGGTGGTAACAGAATGGAAAAGGCAATAAATGAGTAAAACATATTTCTCTCTCTCTCTCTCTCTTTCTCTCTCTATAATTCATAAGATTACTTAACATCCTTCATATTCCATTAATCTATAACATTGGAGTAACACGGAGGCTTGTTTGCTGTATATTTGAAACATTGATAGTGTTTCAGTCCCAAGTAATCATTATATATAAGGCTTTTATCCAACCAGTATCCATTTTAGATGAGTAACCTATAACATAAAGCAAAAGACTCTCTTTTCCCTATATAAACATATATCTAATATCCACTTTTCCTTTATCTTTCATGGAATAGAAGATAAAATGAAAAATGAGAATGCAATAGAAGGTAAAAGTCTAGGATCATAATCAGGAACTAAGAACACTCGATGAAATGAATGTAGTAAAGATAAGAGACAAATTAATGGGATTTTAAGTAGAACCTTAAGAATGGCTCTGATAAGGACCAATACTTACAAAAATTAATGACTTTCTACTTATGCAATGAATGCAGGTTTCAACATTAAGGGTTAAATTAGACACCAAAATTAGTGTTAAAGAAAGATATTGAGATTGCAGTTACACATTCTTAGACATATAGTTAACTTAAAGTTTTATTTTACCCTATAGCATGTTAGAGAAACTCCATTCTATCCAAGGTATAGACAAGGAAAGACTTATAAGTCATTACCACTTATTAATATTTTTGGTTCTAAAAAAACATAACAAGAAAAGAAATTGTAATATTGTTTAAATGTAGGGTTCATAGTCAAAGAAGTGATTAACCTTTTCATATTTTTTCAATTAAGTGATCAAGCTTATAAAATTTTCAATTAAGTGATTAACATTTAAAAAGTTAACCAGATGAGTGAAATATGCTAACGCCGTTAGTCATCCAATTCCACCCGACCGACCTGACCTAACAATTCGGATCCGACCTAGCCAACTTCAACCTTTTTACCTTTTTCGCTTAATTTTTTAAACGTTAATCACTCCATTGAAAATTTTTCAAAGATTAGTTACTTAAATGAAAAACGTGAAAATGTTAGATTAATAACCTATTTTGAAATTTTTAATATAGATTCATCTCATAAACGAATATTTTTACATAATATTTATAAATACAATTAAATTATTTAATTATTATTAATTAAAAATAATATTAATAAATTTAAAAAT
>JAOXYD010000005.1:25031603-25050393 GCA_028565735.1 Pinacopodium congolense
TTTTAGTATCATGTTTCTTTCTTTTTTTCCCTTTCCTTGTGTAGAAGATCCTAGAGTTGGAGTTGATAAACCAATATAATTATTAATATTTTCAATGTCTTCATTAGTAGTAAAGTCTTCCAAAAAGTTATCATCAAGATTGGTATTAACTAGGCTTTCTCTAGATAGCACATAAGTATCATTTGGTACAAAACCTGAAGAAGGTGCCCAAGCTCCTTCCCCTTATAACTGCAACATCTTTAAATAAAATATTCAGTTGCTCAATATGTTTCAAACCTTTAGTTCGAAATTTGGTAGCCTCGGGATTTTCCTACAATAATATTGTTTAAGTTATTAAACTATCAAGTAACATTAGAAAATTATAAATCTAAAGCTTAAATCCTTACCTTCAATTCTTTTCCCACAATTCGTCACTTACATCAATAGTTTGATTAATAGGATCCCATCCTAGTCCAATTTCCTTACCTACTAAATTTGTCTAAAGCTACTAATCCTTTTTTAATCCATCCTATTTATTCTTAAATTTTGTGTATTCATAACTCTTCTTAGTTTCATGAGCAAACTTTGAAACTATATTTTTCCATCAAATCTTGTTAAAATGGCCATTTGGTCGATTTCCAGCTAATATCTCTTCCACAAAAATTTTGATTACAGTTTCAAGAGTTCTATCATTCCTCTTTGCTTTAACCCTATTTTTCAATTTATCCCCACTTGAAATTTCTTAAATTGGATTTGACATTTTCTATTAATAACACATGAATTTATTCCCACTGCATATAATAATGAATTTAGAAAGTAAGAAAATATAAAAGTATAACAAGAATAACATAAACAAAAGCATAACAATGAAACAAAACACCTTACAGATAATAATGAAGGGAGTTGCACTTGTTTGTGTTAACGTAAATGAAGCTACACTTGATTGTGTTCAACCAAAGACACACCAGATTTCTTTTCAAATGCCTCCACTTAGCAAACTAAGATCAAACTGTTGTAGCTACATGGTTATATCCATTATTTACCCACTAATAGGATCCAATATCTAGGTCATTTCCTGGTAAAAATTATGTCATTATTTACCCACTCAATTCCATTGGATGCTCTGTGTCTTTCATCTAAGGCCTATTTTATCAACCCATTTGATGCTCAAACCCTATAAGATGAAAGAATGCTTTCATTCACTTAGCTCTGGACCACGTTATAGGAAAATTTCTACAACAAGCAATAGTATGCACCTCCCACAAGACAAAGCACATGTTTTAGCCAGACAAGAGATTTCCAGTGCAATCAAATCAAGCGTGATATAAGTTAACCACTAATTATACAATTAAAAAAGAAAAAAAGAAGTTCATATTGAAAGGAATTAGAGATAACATTTGACTTGGATCAAAGAAAGAATTGTGATTTTTTTCAACTCAATCCCCACAACTCCTAGTTGTTATATTCAAGCATACCTATGGTTCTAATGCGTCAGATTTAGATAGCAATTGAAGTGATTAAGTACCAAATAAGGGGAAGCGATTTGAAAATCCAATAAGTATCATGAATTGGTAAAAAATAAAAATAACAATAATAATCTTATCTCTTTTATAATTTTATTAACTTAAAAATAATTTTTATTTACATTATTTTAAAAAATAAAAATATTATAAAAAAGTTTTACAAAACTTTTATAACTAATTGTTATTTTATCATGCAACAATAATTATATAACTATGTAAAAATAACTTGATGAAAAATTAATAAAATGTCACCTTTTAGCATTTTTATTACCAAAATTTAAAATAATAAGAGTGATTTTACAATGGGTAAAATTATAAACAATATTTAATCTTTTACTTAATGTAAAAATATGAGGGATAAATAAGAAATGAGAATATGATCCTTATTATTATGACAATAAAAAATGAATTATTTGAATTATTTTAAATCAAATAGGTATGTTCTCTTAAAAATTATTATTTAAAACAATTATTAATAATATTAATTGGACTTAAAATTTTAAATACATTTTCCAATTATGTTATTAGATTATTAAGTCAATCAATATTTTGAAAATAGTGTCCGGCCTCGAATCAATAAAATAAAAAGTTTAAAATTTAAAGATTTAATCAATATTAAATTATTATAGAACTGATATAGAATTAAAAAAGGAATCAAATAATATTTATATTTATTTTGATTTCTAAGGATTAATTGATCGATACGTTATCAAACTGATCAGTTTGATCATTTAATCAATCGATTTTACCATTTAGTTAATTGATTTTATTTTTGAATAAGCCAGTTCACTGTTAAACCAACCATTTTAATTTAAAACCATTTATATACATAACTAAATCGATTTACTAGTTGGTTTTTAGTTAATTCAATCGAATTGTGCTATTCGAATCAGTTTTAAAAATTACTAGAATGAATACTTTGTTGACTAGTTTTAAATATAATTAAGATTCAAATTAAATATTATTATCAAATTGTTAGCAGCAAACTACAAAATATGTAATTTCATTTATAGCAAAAAAACAGACGCCAATTGGTTTGGGGAAGCTGTCGCCGGTGGAGGGGAGAAGAATAGCGACGTTGGAGGTAAGAAGAGGACCAGGGACGCCACTGTTGGAGGAGTGAACATGAAAAAGCTTGGAGAAATGACATAGTTCAAAAGTTAGGGGTGGAAAAAAATCATTTGTAAGCTCCATGCTTCCAGCGTGACATCAAGTTGGAAGGATGGGGTTTACAAATTGTCTTTTAAAAAAAGGATACATGGCATTTAACTGGGATTTAAGGTGCTAAATTTATTAGGATAGGTTTTACACATTTATAAACTTTAAGGAGTGTATGGTTTCACTTTTTTTTTTGTCTTTTTATTTTTATTTTCTAAAACTGAGAAATAGAGAATAAAATGTATTTGATTATATTATATTATATTTTTCTATTTTCAAAATCAGAAAAAACAAAAGTAGAAACATTGAAATAAGAAAATGATATTTTTCTACATTTTAAACAGAATTTATAAATATATTTTATACATTAAATAGTTAATATAATTTATTGACTAATAATGTATTTTTAAAGTGTATAAGAGTGTTTTAATTTAAGAATTTAAATTTATTTCATATTTAATTATTACTATTAAATTATTTTTTATCATAAATCTTAACCAAACAAGTTTTTATTTTTAGCTTTTTTATTACAAATGTCAACCAAAGATGTTTTCATTTTTCTTTATAAAAAATAATACAAAAATAAGAAACAAAAATATATAATAAAAAAAAACAGAAGTGATATTAAATGACTCCTAAATTTCTTTTTAAATGTCTTTGAAACATTAAAACTTAGAGCTCGTTTAGTGCAACTTTTGTTTTTTTTATTTTTATTTTTAATTGTTGTTTTTATTGCTATTTTTGGTTTTTGTATTTTATTTTGCATTGTTGTTTTCTGTATCTATTTTTTGTTGTTGTTTTTATGTGTCGTGTTATTATGTGTATCATTTTTATTGTAATATATGGTAATATTAAATTTTATTTTATTTTAATATCATTTTATATTCTAATAATTATAAAGATTATATAAATTAAATAAAACATTTTCGGACATTTGACAGTAGAGGAGACGACAACAAAACAAGAAAACCATTTTTACAACGAGTTTTTTTTAATTTCAAAATATAACAAGAAAAGACAACCAAATATAGTTACAAGCCTCAGTTCTGTGTGTAAAAAACAAAAACAAAAACGCGAAACCGAAACACACAATGCAACCAAACAAGACCTTAATTTTAGGATCTATTTGTTATTATTTCTATTGTTAATTTTTGGTTTATATTTTTCTAAATAAAAAATTAAGAAAGAAGATATGATTGTTATTTTTTTTTCTGTTTTTAAAATCAGAAAACTAAAATAAAAATAAAGAAAATTTTGTGTTTTTCTACATTTTGAAAATTAAAATTTCAAACATTTTTCTATATTGAATAATTGATATAATTTATTAACTAATATGTATTTTTTAAGATGTATAAAAGTGTTTTGATTTAATAATTTAAATTTATTTGTTACTACTAAATTAGGCTTTTATCATAAATTTTAATTAAACATGTTTTTATTTTTAGTTTTTTTATTACAATGTCAATTAATCATGTTTGTATTTTTCTTAAAATAAAAAATAAAAATCAAAGTGTTATCAAATAACTATTTAATTTTTAAAATACTAGGAGTTTGCTAGATTGATTTGAAAACCTTAAGATTATATATATCTTTGGTAAAAAGTGTCATTTAAATTATAATATTTTCACCAATATTTAAATCAGATATTAAAGTTTTAGAATATTTAGGTCAAATTTTAATGTTTTAGAAACGTTTAAAAAAATTCAAACTTTTTTAAAATGTTCAAAATCAACATGGAATATCCGAATTATTTTTAAACATTTTTAAAATATAAAAATTCTTTTTAATCACTTTTAAAATGTTAAAAATTTTAAAATATTTTAAAATATTATGATGAAAATATTAATGTTTAAAATTGATCTTCTACTACGTTTTCTTTTGAAGGACAACTTTGGGTTGTAACTGGGTACGACCTCGTTTTATTGACTGCCTTTATCTACTAAGCAAACACAGCTGGCTATTTCTCCGTCTTCTCGACCGTCAAGCACGCTAGGGTTTCTCTAAATCACCAAAACCCTAAATTTGACAGACGAAACATGGGAGGTAAATGCCCTAGCAGGAAGGTTAAGAAGAGAAGATACTCTCACAAGACGGCTCGCCGCGCCAAATTCCTCATTAAAGATATCCTACTTCTTTATTTTCTGTGTTTTAGTGTAAAGTATTTTTTTTTCCTGTTCCCAATTTTCTTTTCCCGAACACAAAATTCTTCTTTGACTGAGAATTTTAATTACGCGACGATGCGGTTTATGATGAGCTGCAAAAGCCAGATTCCGAGAAAAAGCCGCTTCCTCGCGACGAGGATTTACCTGGGATGGGTCAATACTACTGCTTACACTGCGAGTATGGGTTGTACTTGTTTTTTTTTAATTTATAATTTCTCTGTCACGATTCGCAATCCAATTTGATTTGGCAGTTCAACAAT
This sequence comes from Pinacopodium congolense, assembly GCA_028565735.1. Lineage (NCBI taxonomy): Eukaryota > Viridiplantae > Streptophyta > Magnoliopsida > Malpighiales > Erythroxylaceae > Pinacopodium > Pinacopodium congolense. The sequence continues at coordinate 25,036,686 of JAOXYD010000005.1, forward strand.
ACATCTGCTGAAAAGGGTTGATCTTTTTCAGTGGTTCTTTATTGGGGTTTTGAAATTTTGATTGGCAGCTTTAATTGAATATGTTTGAATTTGTATTTGGTTTTTCATGTCTTTTGTTTCAGCCGGTACTTTGCTAATGTGTCTGTGAGGGACGAGCATTTCAAGACTAAACGCCACAGGAAACGGTATATTACGTAGAACTCAAATTACTGCGACCAAAGATCCGTTTCTATCGTTCATATGTGTTTGTTTTGTTCCTGTCTTGGAGTGCTGTTTCAATGTTTATGTATGTTGGTGTTGTTCCTTTCTTGGAGTGTTAAAAGTTTCTAGTTGGGTTAATGGTTCGGTTGTTGCTCTGTAGTGACGGAAGTATCTTCTTTTGTTTAAAACGAAAAAAGCTTCGTTCCTTACATGTTTAGTGCTTGCACCTTACAAGGTAGAGTTATATCCTAGACTTTCCTTTTTATGGTACTATAGCTGTTTGAGCAACCTTAGGTAGAGCTAATGCGTATTGGACTTAGGATCAGGTGTGTAGTGTTCTTCATCAAACAGTTGGATTAAACTTTTACTTAAATGCATCTGTTGACACACCGGGTTTGTTTTCTCCTTACCTCAGATTGGATTTGTGAACAAGTATCAACTTACTAATAGATATAACTTAGCTGGTGAATTAAACTGTTTTCATAATCTATTTTCATGCTATGGGAGCTGCCTTACTCTTATTTGCCAAAATATGTTGCTTTTACCTAAGAAATCACAGATAATTCATTTGCCTTATGTTCTGTTTTGCCATCTACAGTGTTAAGCAAATGATGGGACCTGCTCCACACACACAACTTGATGCGGAATTGGCTGCTGGGATGGGAATGCCGGACAATGGTCCTAAACTTATGTCAATATGAGCTTTCTGTCATTTTAGTTTATCTTTTGATGAGGTGATACTCAACTAGTACAGGCTTCTTAATATTGGAGGAAACATCAGTTTTCTAACCGTGTCTTCTTTAGTAATAGTTGGATTTGCAGCAAAAGTAAAGGCCATTCATTTTCTACATTTTCATTCGGTGTATTCAGTATCCGCAATACCAGTTTTGTAAAATGCAATCAACGATAAAGACCACGAAGCTTTTTCTTTGTTCCACCAATTGATAAATTGACCTGTTAATAGAAAGGCAAAAGAAAGGCACTAGCAGATGTAATGCAGTTGACCAGTTTCAACCAGCAATTGCCTATTCTTGGTACGATAACAATTGGCTGTTCTTGACACGAGAAATCCTGGGCTGTTGAGTCTGGAACTATTTGTCAGGTTATGTTCTGCAAAGAAAACCTGAAGTTAGGTTATGTTTGCGAGAAGTGAATAAATGTGCCATTTCACAAGATTTTAATAACATCTGTCAGAACTTGCTTTTGATTTAGTTTGCTGTTCCTAGAAGCCACGTAAATGAACAGAGCGTGAGAGACGGTATACACTGTTGAATTGGGCAAAAACTATTAACCAGCAATGCCAAGAGGCTTTTCTTTCCTTTGTTGGTCATTAGACTATAATATAACCATCTATATCTACAAACCCCACCCAGAAGAGATCTGCTTGAAGGTGCTCCAGAAGAGATCACAAGGGTCCTGTTCAACACTTGTAAATCACGGGTCACATCGATAGACAATCAAATCAGAAAGGAAAAACAGAACGACCAATCCTTGAGAGATTTAACTGTATAAATTTTGGGGGTATTGACAAGATTCTTACCTTAATGAAGATGCAAGTATACATGTAAGTAAACCTTTTTGTGCACCATCAACCACTGAAGTACAGCATGAGTGGACATTCATATAAAACCAAGGTGGCATTGATCTGCACTTGGCACCAGCACCTCTCTCTATACCGACTAGCAATGTGCTATGCAGCAAATATTTGTACAGAAGAATCTGATGGTAATAAGGAAAGATGCAGGTGCAAATGCAGATTAATAACACGACTTGGTTGTATGAATTGAAGCCTTTTTTAGGAGAAAGGCACTGTGACTTCAAGAAGAATGGCTATCAGGCGTGTGTATATATAAGATACGCTAGGTAGCTAGCATGGGATAGAGGGGCCTATGTAGAGCATGTGCTATTTAAGCTCTGTCAAAAGTTTGCTGTGGCCCTTTATTATCTGCCAAAACTACAGTCGATAAACATTTTGCAGTAGGATAAGATTTTGGATCCAATTTTCTTATGAATCAAATATGTTTCCAGAAAACTCTTTCACTGCTTGGATTTATGATGCTGTGTGGGGTGCTTATTTTATGCGGTTTAGATAGGGAGTAGAAGATGCAATCCAACGGAGTTCTGACGGGGACCATTATAATACTTCCAGCTTAACTTTTGTCTTACTATCTCCCCTGAACGTTCTCGATTACCCTTGTATTAAGGACAAGTCTCCATCATATCCCAGAGAGAAAAACGACTACTCGTCTGCAAACAAATTCAGTGAGACGTACTTGGGCCTCATCAAATAAACCAGCATTCTTTCACCAAGAAAAATTAACAAACACAAATGAATATTCCCAACAATTTAGAAATCATCATTTCTTAACAGGTAAATAGTGTGTGTTGAAATCTAAAGTTTTAATTAATATTTCAGTTAAATTTTAACGTTTTAGAACGTTTAAATTAGATTTTAGTGTTTTAAAAAAAGGTTTTAAAACAACTTTAATATTTTAAAAATATTTAAAAAAGAACTTTAAACCCTATTCTATTAATTAGATTTGTTAACTGTCACGTGACAATATTATGTGTCAACTTATAATTAGTCTATATGTCATGTAAACCTACCTTTTACATGTCATATGACATTATTTTTATTTGAAAATTTTATGTATGAGTCCCACAAGTACACCATGACACTCATCTATCCAATTACGTTGTGTCATATGAAAGTGGTATCTAAATAATACCTTCAATATTAAGATGTAAACACATTAGAAGTAGCAATGTTTGTAATTTGATTGATAGATCCTATCCCAAACAAATTTTTCCAAAAAAGTAATGCCATATAACACTAATATTGTGACAGTTAATGGATCCAATTAATAGAATATGATTTAACGTTCTTTTTTAAAGTTTTTAAAATATTATATTTCTTTTTTAACGTTTTTAAAACTTTAAGATCTAATCTAAACATTCTGAGACATTATGATTTAACTTAAATATTGATTAAAATATTAGTCTAAAACACACTTTTAGAACAAAAGTAGCAGATATTTGTAATTGGACAAATAGATCCCATCCCATTCATAAATTTTTCAAAACAAAGAATACAACATAGCATTACTACGTGATGGTTAACAGATCCAATTAATAGAATATGGTATAAGGTTATTTTTAAACGTTTTTAAAATGTTAGAATTATTTTTTAATATTTTTAAAATTTTAAGATCCGGTGTGTATTGTTGCTTGCAACCAATTATAAAAAGAAATCAACTTTCTGCAATCAAATTAATATAGTAGTAGAAAGTAGGGATTGTTCTCACGAAGAATTTAGCTGTTAGTAGTTATGCAATAAAAAATGAAAGTTTTAGGTTGTGAATTAAAAAGAATTTAAATGAAATACTAAATTGAATAGCTAATAACAAAACAATGAGAATTTAACAATCAATAGAAATAAATTTTGGTTTCCGGTCTCATTCGTTATTGAACTTGTTAATCATCGACATTAAAAATAATTGATTTATTGGGTAAGCATTCGTCGTAGTAAATTTCTTTACCTATTTTCTCTTATGTTTACTTAACCAAAAAGTGTATTCGAATTAACCTTTATTAATCAACAACCTAGATATGATCTCAGATGTAATCAATTAATAGCTTTATGAATCAAGAAAATTGACGAACTAAACAACATACATATGATGTACATTTAGCCTAGTCAATTATTTTTCCTAGAATCATGTCCCTAACATAGTAAGCAAAAATTCTAATTGCTACTTTTGATTAAAAAAATTAAAAATCAACCTATTTAATCTAGCAATTGATTGAAATAAAATCACAAACTAGTTGCACACCTAACTGTAAAATCAAGCAATCAAATAATAACTCAGAAAAATAATTGATACTTGACTAATAAATTGATTAAAATAAAAAGCAAAGGTCTCACAATATTCAGAGTTCAATAACTAAAATTTCGTAAACCAAGAAATAAAAAATTAGTTACCCAACATCATGATTTTCTTAAACAATAAGTCTTATTACTTTTCCATAGATTTGCTGTCCACAATTGGGATCTTTTTGGCTTCTTCATGTTTTTTTGTCCAACCGCTACTCGACTTCTTTTCTGGACGTCCCTCTTTTATTTTTTCGCTGGTCCTTTCATGCATCTCCCCTCTTGCCACAACCCTCCTATTTGTTTTTGCACTTGTTTCTCTTTTCTTCTCAAGTGAGGTCATGCCACTTGCTTGAGTTTCTATAGCCCAAAAATCCTTCTTTTGTTTCTAGCTCACACGTCTCTTTTCTTCTTAGCTTTTAGACTCATTTTTTTTCTTCTGGTAGGTAAAGTCACGCCACTTTTGGCGAACCCACTTTTAGTTGGTAGGCTCCCTTTGTCTTGGTGCAGGTCATGCTTTCCTTTATTTAGGCCAAGCTCTTCTCATTTTTGCGACTCAAGTCCCCAATTTTGAACTTCCATGTTTTTCTAATGTCTCAATCCTTTTTATGCCCATTATAATCATGCCACTTCCTTTCTTGTCAAAATCTAACCACTTATGATAACCTTTATTGCTTCAGTTGTAAGGTCAAAACTAAAATAAAATTTCCAAACAATTTGTTACCAACTATCATAAGGTTATCACTGCATGAGACCATGTCTAATTAGGTTTAACGCCTGATTAAGCTCTTTTCGTCCTAAAATATTTGTAGTTCTTTCTATTTGGTTCCAAAATACATCTTGGCATAAAACAAGATTAATTTCAATTAAGTATAGTTTCAAATTTCAAAATCAAAGAAATTTAACACATAAAAAGATGGAAAATAAAGACACTTTCAAGATCTAATCTCAATATTTTGAAACATTAAGTTCTGACTTAAATATTGGTTAAAATATTAAAGTCTAAAACACACATTTATATTAGAAGCAACAGATGTTTGTAGTTGGATAAATGAATCCCATCCCATGCATAAATTTTTCAAGATAAATAATACCACATAACACTACCATGTGACGGTTAACAGATCTAATTAATAAAATATAATCTAAGGCTCTTTTTGAATATTTTTAAAATATTAAAGTTGTTTTTTTGATGTTTTTAAAAAGTTAAGATCTAATTTGAAAGTTCTAAAATATTATCATTTGGCTTGAATATTAATTAAAATATTATAGTTTAAAACATTCTTTTAGATCGTAAGCAACAGTTATTTGTAATTGGATGGATGGATCCTATCCCACACATATTTTTTTAAAAATACCATATAACACTATCACGTGATGATTAATAGATTCAATTAATAGAATATAGTTTTACAATTTTTATAGGGATAATAGTCCAAAAAGTGACTAACCTTTTCACATTTTTTCAGTTAAGTGATCAAACTTTCAAAATTTTCAATTGAGTGACTAACCTTTAAAAAAATTTTCATTTAAGATGAAAAGTTAATTTTTTTAGACGTTTAGTCACTAAATTGAAATTTTTTTAAAAGGTTACTCACTCATCCAAAAAATTTTAAAAGGTCATAGGATGTACACGTGGATACAAACCTAACATTTTTACCATGTGGATGTTAAGATGATAAATTCCGTTTGTTACGTCAGTATAAACCTAACAAAATCGACGTTTTTACTTTAACTGAAAAAAATTTTAAAGGTTGATCACTCAATTGAAAATTTTGAAAGATTAATTACTTAACTTAAAAAATGTGAAAAGGTTAATCACTTTTTTTTTTTTACTATTATCCCTTTTTAAAACGTTTTTAAAATAATAGAGTTATTTTTAAACGTTTGACAAAAAATGTCTTTTGAATCCCAATGTTTTCATTTATATTTAAATCAGATCATAAAGTTTAAAAACATTTAAAATAATAGAATTATATTTAAAGGTTACTTAGAGATTCCAAGTAACAATCCCTCATGACATGTGAAGCCCACCTAAATTTTTAGACAAATAAAAATATGCTACGTGACAGTGAAACGTAACATTTAACGACAAGAGTTAACGAAAATTAAGTTTAAAATTCTTTTTAAACATTTTTTTAACGTTAAGATTTTTTTAAAAAATATTTAGTGGATATTTAGTTGGGTTGTAGATTGTGGTCTTGTATTGTGGTTGTTGTATTTTTGTATTGGTAATTGTGTTTTATTCATCGATTTTTCTGCTGTATTAGTATATTTTCTTTATCGATTTTTGTATTTTAAAAAACAAAAAACAAAAGTCAAAGTAAACAAACCCTAATAAAACGTTAAAATTCTTTTAAAATATTTTAAAATGTTAAAATCTAACCTAAATATAGATGAAAACATTAGGATTCAAAAGAAAACGTTAGGGTTCAAAAGATACGTTTTACCTTAAACATTTTTGAAATGTTCTGAACATGAAACATCAAAATCTAACTTGAATATTGATTAAAATATTAAAATTTAAAACATAATTTTTTTCCTTTCCAAATATGAATTTAAACAAATATGGCAAATAATATGACAAAGAACCTGCTGCTTAAGATAATCTATAAACTAGTATTGGGGGTTGAGAAGGAATAGAACCAAGATCAACGGAATGAAACAAGCAATACAATCTAAATTATATTAGGTAATTAGATTCCCAGCTCCAAAAAAAAAAAAAAAATCATCGCACGACAGACACCAAACACTGTTACTCTTTTCCCTTTGAAGGATAAAAAGGAGGCATTGTTGATGCTGAACTGGAAACGCATAAACGAGATGTTCTATAAGATAGTCTAATTTCTGAAATTCACTCTATAATTCTGTATGTAACAAGACTATTCTGTAGCCTAATAGAAACTATAAAACAACTGAATCTTTACTACATTAGAGAAAGTATAGAAGTGAAAAAGAAATTGATTTCCCAATTATAGTAGCGAATAATCACGGATTTAATGCTAAGAACTTGACTGAACCAAAAGTTCCATGGAAGTCTAAAAAGTAAGAGGTTGTTTTGCTTCTTAACTAAATTCCTCTAGCTGAAGGCAAAATCGAAAAAATGAAAGGCCCCAACTAATGGAATTACTTTACAAGATATACAGATGCAGTTAATGTTACACCAATTATAACTGATAAAGCTTGAAACCAGGTGTACTAGTTCTCGTGCTTGACACGTGCTTTTAAAATTCCAGGAACAGGGGATGAGGTGGGAGGCCTAGTTGGGGTTTGCACACTTTGGGAAGGACAGACTTGAAGTTGGTACGTATTAGACATGCTAGAACTTTCCCCTGCATCAGTAGGTATTGCTGCCATATTGGCGCTCCTTGGTGTCTCACATAATTTCATTGCCTTGAGTACATAATTATCATCATGCAGCTCAAAAGGGGTGCTGCAGGTACAATACCAGAGAGATGTTAGCTGTGCCTAAAATAATATTCTATCAAGTGGAGCAACAACATGCATCACAAATTTCAGCTGCAACAAAAATGTGGTATCTTTTGTACTGCCATGAAGCCTCCCACCCAACACCCCTTGCACCTTGACCACCAACTTGATGATCAAATTTGGGATGAAGTGCTACTAGACTGCACCTTGACCACCAAAGCACAAAAGAGATGACATAGCCACGGTGCAGTGAGCAGCATTGAAGAATGTGTAAGTAATTTCTTTCACATCATTTTTATGATAAGGGAAAAAAGCAGACATACACTTTCTTTTAATGAAGGAAAACTAACCACCTTACAAACGTTCTTACCTATTAAAGTCAAAATGTACAAGTTGCATATCTTCTGATATTTCAACTTCAACAGTTGCATGAGGGCGTGTCTACAAAAAATAACAGGGAAGAAATAAGCAAAGCAACAGAAAAATGATACATGCAGATTCAAATGCATGATTGGAATATCAAGTTCGAAAGCTTACTTAACACACAGAACCAAAGTTGATATTATAAGCATATAATTTCCTTAAGAGAACTAAACATGGAATTATTTTGAGTAATTTCATTTCAGAAAGACATTAGAGCTTCTTTGTCTGACGAAATCAACTTCAAGTTGAAAGGAACTTGCAACCTCACAATAAAGAAGATCAATCTAGAAACATCCTACGTGCTAGTAAATGAGGAATATGGAATTAGTATCAAAGTGCAGGTATTACTTCAAACCCAACTATTTTAATGATCCTATCTTTGCCAATAAATCTAATCACATTTTTCAAAAACTATTGCATGGGAACTTAGTGCAACATTAGAATACCCTTCCACTACTCAGCTACCACATACACGAGTTATTTGAACCATGTCTAATGCAACTACCAGATACACTCCATATCTCACCCTATAACTTGTATCAGTTCAACACAATATTAGAATGTCGAGTACAAGAATCAGGAATATGTCTGGACTCAGCATCAGAATGACAAAAAGCTCAACTAACTCCATTTGACCAGAAAAATTTTAAATTTAGAGATCGGGTCAATGCACTGTTTGCCTGTTGACCTAAAGCATGCCTGTTTTACACATGGCATTGATCATTTTCCTAGTTCAGATATTAATTCATACCAAAAGCAAAAAGTTCCGTACTTTTACAGGTGGTAACACTGGTACTCCTTACATGAGGATGGCTGAAGAGAGTAGAGTTCCTCTACCAGCAGTTCCAGAAAAGCATGAATTTCTACACTTCTATTCAAACTTCAGAACTTAAGACCAGCACCATGCTGGTTTTCACATCATGTAACTATTGACTTTCATCCCAGCAACTTGCACTACGTACCTTAACTCATACTTTTAAAACTAGAATGTCCATACCAACCAACTGATGGCTATACAAAGATCTTCTTCATCAGTCAAAAATATACTATATCCAATCCATCCCACTTATTTGTTGAAGTGTCCGCATAACAGACAAGACAACCAACTTTCCATGCAAGAATACGTGAGAAACAATAGTACAATATTCATAATAAAGAGTAATGACTACTTATGGTCCCAGTGAGTAAAATTCTCTGAAGGGAAGTAAGGAGTCAGTCCTATCTTTTAGCAATGTCTGCATGAAAGCACTGCTCTTAAACCTTGTATGTACTGGTCATTGCGCGAAATCCCAGACAACAGCCATAACATAAGCAAATATGAGAGAGATTTACCTGCACCAGGATAAAAGGTAAGGATACACCCCCACTAGGAGCATTTCCTGAGTTGTATAATTGCTCATTCCGTTGGACCAGGGTCTGAAGACCTATGAACTTAATGTAAGGAGTAACAAGTTAGTACATACTTCCAACACACGGGCATACCAACCTAAGCGTATGTAACTAGAAACTCCATGTTCAAACCACAGAACTAAGACCATACTTGTTCCTCCAATTCTTGCAAATATGCAGCTTTCTTTTCTATCCTGTTTCTCAGTCCAAGATGCTCAGCCTGCTTAAGTCACATTCAAGGAGATGAGATCAACAAAAAGATAAGGAAAGAAATTTCTTTTTATAATCAAGACAAACATACAAAAACTCCATTTTGTACCTTTAATTCTTCAATATCACTCAGACTAGTTCGAGGAAGACCTTTCCACTGTATTTCCTTTTTATCCTTGGATATGATATCCAATGCCATGAGTACATTCAGGGCATCATATACCCTTCGCCTTATGTTCTTTTCATCATATTGTTGCTGTCAACATAAAACTCAAGGAGAATTGCAAATGTAAGTTTCAATTTGCATTGAAAAGAAAAAAAGGAAAAAGGAACTAATCATCTTTAGTTAAAAGATGGCAGACCTGATCTGGGGATGAAATGCTGTTGTTAGGATCTGCAAACTCTGCTACAAGTTCATCTGCAACCTGATTATTGCTTGAAACTCTTAGATAAGCAATAGTTAAGAAATTTCGAGAGGGAGATTACAGAAATGTTATACAATAAAAAAACATGCAGTCACAATTTTGGTTTCAGATTAATACATATAACGAAAGAAATTTTTGTCAAAATCGTTAAAACCATTATAAAAAAGTTGAATCAGGTTCAAGCATGCACCCAGTCAGTGTGCATTTTATGCTTCAGAACTATGAAAATGTCATGTGGACATGATTGAATAGTATATACACGTCTAAGATGATGATAGCAGTACACAACCATTCCCTAATGAAATCTTCATGGAGACCAATTCTCCAACTATCAAAAGCATCAACGTGGTAGGTCAAAATCACTTTCTAGCACTGAAAGAAGTGAAAAATGTGCTTACACATCTGTAATTCTAATTGGAAGCAGGAAAAGGAAACACATCTTTCATCATCTCTATAGAATTCTACTCCAGCTCTCAGATTATAGAAAACATTTGAACCTTTATCCACTTGCCACCTCAAGATCCAAAGTGGAAGCATTATGTATGCATCGTGTTCTTCACCCTTAATTTGAAAAATAGTATTCAAAAGATGCCAACCACCCTGCCAACATGGAATTTTGATAATTTACTCTTTCCACCCATCTTGACAAGCTTGATGAGAAACCCTAGGAGTAGTTTCTACTTATTCGAAATCACTAAGCTTAAGAACCCTGTCCAGGAGAGCAATTAAATAAAACATCCTCAGCCCTAACTGGGGAAAGTCAAACAATTGAGGGATGTAAAAGGCAAGCACTCAGTGAAACATCCGAAATACCGAATTTGTTGCTTCATAATTTGGTAACAAAACCTATTCTGAGTGCATTAGTAAGTTGATGGAAATACTAGCAGCTAACATATAACAATCCTTTATTTCAATATACAACAGGAGTGAAGAACCATACCACCTCAACGGCAGATGCCAGGTCAAAACAGAGCATTGCAATTAAATAAGTAGTCAATAAACACTTAAAAACCTTCACTAATTTGTGCAAACTCCAAAAAATCATATCAAGAAACCACGAACCTCGTTGTAAGTGGTTGTGCCCCTACTTTCCACCTTTTCACACACTGCAAGTAATCAAAGCAGTCAAACTGTTAGGTCAGCTAAGAAAAATCATCATGGAAGGCACATGAATAAGACATTTTTTATTCATAATTTCTCAAGCTGCGAAAACTCAAAACGGATGGCAGGAGTAAACAAATACCCTTCATACTAAACTGACGAAGTCCTCTACCAGTCTTATCGGCTCCAACTGCTCTTTGACCTCTTTTTTTCTTCTTGTTACTGCTATGAAGAAAAGAAGCAATTAAACACACAATTCGGATTAGAGCTAAACCATCGGATACAGAAAGAACATGAACTTAAAATCGATGAAACAATCCCACACAATCCAACTCCAGACAATTACAAACATAACGACACAGATAACCAGAGACAACGAAATGCAGTAACTGGCACCATCCCCAATAGCTTCTTTCTCAAACATACAAAAACTTAACAAACAAACAACATTTAATAAAATTTTCATGGGTATAGTCAAATTCAATTGAACAAACTTAATAATTGACACGCTTTTGCAAAAAAGGAAGGATTAAAAAAACAAAAAGAGCATTACAAGCTAGCATCGTAAGCGGTTTGAACTGGGAATAACATTGGATAACCAACATTATCAAACAATTTTATCAAAGTACCAAACACAAGGCGAAGTTAAACAAAACCCACAAGTGGTGTTGGGTAGAGGGACTGACCCGGCGTCTTGGGTTGCAGCGTCGTCAGCGTGGATATCGAGATGGTTCAACCTAAGGAAAGTGCTGTCACTCGCCGGAGTAGCCATAGCTTGCTCGCTCCGGCTCGACGGAGAGCCAACGCTGCCACTGGTCGACACCGATTGGCCGGACACGGTGCTGGCGTTGCCCCAAGACCTGGTGGCAGCTGCGGAGCCTCTAGATGCAGCCGGCGGGTTCCTGTCACCGTCTTCTGAATGGCGGGTCCCACCGGTAACCATTTAGATAAAATTATACAAGGCTATGGAGGCCTTGAGAAAAGTCAAAGCCAGTAGTGGTAGTAGTAGTAATAATAGTAGTAGTAGTAGAGAGGTTAACTGATGGGATTGGTATGTGTTTGATGCAATGACAAAGAAAAAGAAAACAAAATGAGAAGACTGAGGCTTCGGTGATCTGAGAAAAGAAAGGAGGTTTTTAGATGGGCTGGGGAGTTGGGAGTTCAGTTTGAGGGTTTGGTTTTAGTGTGAAGGAGAAGTTACTTCTACAGTTTCTTTTCAACACTTAATTATTTTCTTTTTCTTATCGTTAATTTATTATTGGATGTGATTAAAAAAACTGATTGGTGGATCCGGTTCCTATCCTATATCAAATTTAAGCCGTTTGGCTGAGTTTCTCTTTTATTTTTGTTTTTAAATATAAAAATTGATACCAATAATTTATATATATTTTTATTAATTTATTGACTTTAATTTTATAGTTTTATATTTTTTTTAAAATAAAAATAAAGGCAAAAATTGGGTACGAAAATATTTAATTGGGTTGTGGATTGTTGTGATTGTTGTATTGGTTATTGTATTTTCTTTATTGATTTCTGTGATGTATTAATATGTTTTCTTTATCGATTTTTGTGTTTAAAAAAACAGAAAATCAAAACTAAAAATAAAAACATAACTAAACATGGCAAGTTCATCTAAGATGCTGGCTTTGTGTTTTTAAAGAAATTTGTGTTCATTATTTTTTCAACTAACTTACTCAATCTCAATAAATTCAATAGTCAATAATTCAAAATTGAATAGCAAAATTTAATAAAAATAATTAAAATTATAAAATGTTTTTTAATTAATTAATAATAAATAGAATATATACACAAAATTTAAGAAGGGATTCTTAAAATTTTAATAAATTCACTTTAAAAACTTAAATTCATATATTTTTAATAGGTTTGACTATATGGTATTCTATTGGTTGCTTTTTATGGCTATTTTTATATAAAATAAAAATAATCATAAAAAAATAATTAAAACAATTTTTATCTTATATAAAAATAATTATAAAAGGTCAATATCATGAAATTTTTTTCTTTTTATATATTACCTATTTTAAAAGGTTCTCCTACCAAATGCTTTAAAAATTTGAAAGTTCTAATGAAATTTTGGGAGCAGCTATAGATTATGGAAGCCAAAGTCATAAATTTATAATAGTAGTTGTTGAACATGAATAGAGCCTCATTCCACACCTATTTTGCTAAAATAAAAAGATAAGAAGCGATCAACGTAATTAGTTAATTAAGCATTAATGATTCAGTACGTTTGGTACGACTTTACTCCTAGAACTACCCAATAACATTTGACCTCATATAATTAGCCAATTGTATCTAACACAATCGACCATGCTTGTTGATAAGAGAGTTATCTACCCTCACCCTCAAAAGGAATATATGCCTTTTACCATCTCTTCATCAAAATTGCCCTAAGGTCATCTCTAACAGGAAATTTTTCTTCATTTTAGAGATATTACAGTATATTTTACTCTAACTTATAACTTTATTTTTCACACAAAAAAAAATATATTCTCAGCATATTCTTTTTTACCTTTCATTAATAATTATTAAAATTACTTTATAAAATTAATTCAATTTTATTTTTTTGCATATATTTTTATTCACAATATTATTATTGTTATATTTTTATGTTACTAAATAATAATTAATAAATAAT
>JAOXYD010000005.1:25053061-25063905 GCA_028565735.1 Pinacopodium congolense
TTTCTTTTGTTCTTTTATTTTTACTTCTCTTTTGTTTCTTTATTTTAGTTGTGTTTTTATTTAGATTTAGTTTTTTTATGCTTTTATTTATGCAGTCGAATATTTGGTTATTTAATTTCTTAGATTGAGTTATATGAGAATTACCCTGTATTTTTGTAACTTAGATAATAGTTTTAGAACATGCACCCTAAAGCATTCCGTAATGCTTTTTTCTCGAACAATTTTGCAGACCAAAATGAAATATTTATGATCATAAAACCTAGTCATTGCTTATTATAAATGTTCTTCTGATCATGTAGCTGTCGGCAACAAAGGCCAGACATCCAGCTATCAATTACATATGTTAAAGCACCATTGCTTGCATGCATCATGTGTGGCTCTTCAAATTAAACACCTCCTCTAAATTTCGCTTTTCAAAACACTAAATTCTTCCACCTAAAATCCAATCCTATCTCTTCTTGTCACCTCTTTGCTTCTCTATTTAAGCTAACGTTACAGCACCTTACAAGTGTGGGTCAGTCGACTGAGACCACTTCTGCATGCACTCAATTCCCTGCATCGTGTCACTGCTCCTTAGTATCTCTTGACAAACTACACCCTTCCCTTTCCCACAGAAGAGGTAGGCACCATGAGAAGTTCATTTCTTTATCAAGAGCCTAAGGTGAGAGTGATAGATGTTAGGAGCAACTTAAACTATGCCTGGGAAGCTCTGCGAGTTCCATTAGTTGTACCTCTCCTCAACTTGGCTATTGTGGTATGCTCAGTGATGTCTTTGATGCTTTTTATCGAACGAGTTTACATGGCACTTGTCATCTTTTGTGTCAAACTGTTGGGGAAGAAAAGATACACCAAATACAACTTGGATGGCGTTAAAGAAGACCTGGAGCAATCAAGGAACTATCCAACTGTTCTTATTCAAATACCAATGTATAACGAGAAGGAGGTAAACACATGTCTTTCTTGCATAATTTGTATTCGTATTTCACAAAATCATAGTAAGTTGCAGACTTTATTTCTATTAATGATGCAGTTTTGTGATAGGGGACCATGTATGTGTATAATATTAACTAGGAACTGAATTCTATATGGTCCTTCTGCATATTTGCTGAGGCTCCTGTTCAGATCAGAAACGAGTTACTTGCAATGTTTCGGTTGATGTGATTTTGATATATACACTAAAGTTGCTTAACAAACAGTGAGAGTGCTTATCTGGGTTGGCTCTAAATTTTGAAAACTAGAGGTCTCTGTAAAATTTCATACTGTTTTGAAAGTGTTATAGACACAGATGGATCCATGGAAATGAGCCAACACTGATGGCATCCCGACTGGCCTGCATGCCATGTAATGAATTTGTATTGACTTCGTATCTATTACGTCTTTTCCTAGAATATTCGTACATCAGTCGGTCATACTCGTCCCAATTTTGGATGGTCACGACTTCATCTATTTCGACAATCATTAGGAAATCATTTGAAGTGTATGCTCTTTGGAATTTTGTCTTTTTCCAAAGGTTTATAAGCTCTCCATTGGGGCTGCGTGTGGACTTTCTTGGCCGTCTGATCGCATTATAGTTCAAGTGCTTGACGACTCCACCAATCATGTGCTACGGGTATCTTCAATACTTCAAATTAAACCAACTCAATGTCTGACGAATTTTTTCCAAGTTGTGATGACTTGTTAGTAAGAATACGCAGGAACTGGTGGAATTGGAGTGCCTGAAATGGATAGGAAAAGGTGTGAACGTGAAGTATGAAACCAGGGATAATCGGAATGGTTATAAGGCTGGAGCACTGAAAGAAGGACTGCAGAAGAATTATGTGAAAGATTGTGAATTCGTTGTCATCTTTGATGCAGACTTCCAGCCTGATGAGGATTTTCTCTGCAGAACCATTCCATATCTGCTCGACAATCCTCAATTGGGTTTGGTTCAGGCTAGGTGGAAATTTGGTAAGGTTTTATGCATATGTGATCAACTGTCAAAGATACCATCAACTAGAAATTTAGTATCTTGACTAAAACATTTCACCCAAATCCTAATTCTGAACTAAAGGTTTTTTTTTTTTAATCTTACAGTGAATGCAGATGAGTGCCTGTTGACTCGGCTGCAGGAAATGTCTCTGGACTATCACTTCAGTGTAGAGCAGGAAGTGGGCTCCTCAACATGTTCATTTTTTGGGTTCAATGGTACAATATACTCTCAGCTGGAATAACCATATCTGTTAAAAGATAATTGAACATATTGAAATTGGTCCTGAGATTTTACATGCAGGGACAGCTGGTGTGTGGAGAATTCAAGCAATAGAGGATGCTGGTGGATGGAAAGATAGAACAACAGTAGAAGATATGGACCTTGCAGTCCGAGCTAGCCTTAAGGGCTGGAAATTTTTGTTTGTAGGAGACTTGGGAGTGAGTTCTATATCACGTAAACAGTCTTATCTAGATTTCCTGCTTGAATTTAGTAAAAAAAAAAGAAGAAAAAAAAAAAGAGAACTTCCAGTGTTTCCTCCCATTTATGCTTTGCCTTTTACATTTCTGATATGTTCACTTTGTTTTTTCCTTTCTGTCAGGTAAAGAATGAGCTCCCAAGTACATTCAAAACATATCGCTTTCAGCAACACCGTTGGTCTTGTGGCCCTGCCAATCTCTTCAGGAAAATGACAAAAGAAATTCTCCTTTCTGAAGTAAGAAAACTAAACTTTCAACAGATTACAATTACAAGTAAGAAATTTGAAGCATTATGTGGTCTGTGCAGAGGGTATCAATATTCAAGAGAATTCATATCCTGTATGCATTCTTTTTTGTGAGGAAGATAGTTGCACACTGGGTTACTTTCTTCTTTTACTGCATAGTCATACCCTGCAGCATTTTGATCCCCGAGATAAGGCTTACCAAGCTCATAGCTGTCTATATTCCGCTCACTATAACTATTCTGAACGCAGCCTGTACTCCCAGGTAAAATACGACAGATTTCTCGTATGTGTTTTTTTTTTTCCCCTGATATTGGGGCCTTCATTGGTAATCTCCATATTTGAACAGGTCTCTCCACTTGGTCGTGTTTTGGATATTGTTTGAAAATGTCATGTCTCTACATCGAACTAAAGCTGCCTTTATAGGACTCCTCGAAGCAAATCGCTCACACGAATGGGTTGTCACCGAGAAGCTTGGAAACACCGTCAGACAAAAACACAGTGTCAAAGCATCCAAGAAAGTTCGATCTTGCATTGGAGACCGGTATACAGAGAGTCCCATTTACATAAAAAAGCAGAGATTAGAATAATTTTATTAGGCAACTACTTTGACTGACTCTCAAATCTTCTCAGGGTTCATGTGCTGGAGCTGATGATGGGGATGTTTATGTTGTACTGTGCAATCTATGATCTACACTTTGGAAGAGACCATTTCTTTGTATATCTATCACTTCAGGCTGCGGCTTTCTTCATCATGGGATTGGGGTATGTGGGTACATTTGTACCTAATTAAATAATAAAAGAAATGCCCATCTGGCCACATAAGGCAGCATGGGACTCTGCTTACATTCTGGCAATTGTACAAGTTAATTCCTGCAATAGTTGAAACAGTCATTTCTCAAAAAGAAAATATATGTAATGGTAACATTTTAATCTTGATGTACATTAAAGCGATATAGAAAATAATAAATTTGTTTTTCAGTAATTAGTTGTACAATCCTCAAATCAAATTGTAATGACACACACATACTTATTTGAATGGTGCTCGTCTACGATTATTATGTAATGGTATATATTTTACATATTATAGTATATCTAAAATATATAGCTACATTTAGAAACATGGGTAAAACTAATTATTATATAATAATTACTAATATATTATTTTACAATATATATGCATGGGATGGCAATAGTCGATCATTAATTACTGGCTATGCAGACATTTTCTCAAAATATTTCATGAAACCAATAGTTATATATTACAAATATTTTTTCAATTAGAATTTACGGTTCACAAACAAACGAACCTCATATACACAAGGAAAAGGAAGAACATAAAACAATCCTTAAGCACATTATGTAAGCAGTAGAATTGGCCTATTCCACATAAATATGTGATCATGTATCTTAATAAATCAAAATCATGACGTGGTATCTTAACTCTCTTTCAGACTAAAGGAACCTAACATATATAATTTAAATAATTTGGTTTCTAATTTAAATAAATGAAATAGGGAATATCAAACCAAGGAGGAATAGATATAGGTGCTCGATTGAGTAGGATATTATACTAAGAACATGTTTAGTTGGTTTGTTTGTTGTAATTTTTATATTTTTATATTGATTTTTGTGTATTTTTATTTGTATTTTATTTTTTCGATTTCTGTATTGTATTAGTGTATTGTTTTTATAGGTTTCTGTACTAAACGGATTTGTTACAAATTGGTTCACTTATAATTTATGTAGTACTTAATAGAACAAATAATTGTGATTTTTTCATAAAATATAAGTTTTTTTCTTCAAAATTTTTGAAACATGGGAACATTTAGTAAAATAAATGGAACTACCCTATTTTTAATAAACCTCAAATGTTATCTCTAATTATACTTTAGAATAAATTAAACATTTAACCTGTTTTGTGTGAGTAACTTTATGTTCAAAAACATAAACTAACTCATGATCTAACTATATAAACGTATAATGTGTAGAAATTCGTACATAATTTTGTATTCATTGATCTTGAAATGTGGAATCTAATTTGAGTTGTATAAGATCTGCAAAAATAAACACAAAAAATACAAAGAGAAGAGGAAGCAACAGGTCTACAAAATGCAGATAGAGAGAGAGAGAGAGTAGAGAGAGGTAATAGAATTTTCTTTAGCGAGAATGACTAATCTTTCTGCTCTTTTATGTCCATTGATCTTAAAATGCGGAATCCAATCTGAGTTATATAAGAACTGCAAAAACAAATACAAAAAATACAAAGAGGAGAGGGAGCAACAGATATGCAAAATGCAAATAGAGAGAGAGAGAGAGTAGAGAGAGATCAGAGAATTTTTTTGTAGAGAAAAAGATTGAGCTTTATGCTCTTTCTATTGCTTGGGTCTTGTGATAACTCAAGTGACTTAGTATTCAAGTCTATATATAGTAAGAGCAGGAGATCTAACGCTAAAAACTTTATGGACAGTGTTTTATTAGACAACCCCATCACAGTCTAATAAACTATCCAACCCACACTAATAAGGTAATATTTTCTCATTAGACATAATATTTATCTTATTACGGACCATTAATTCTTTTACCTTAGTTTAATTAATTATTTTTACTTAATTTAATTAATGTTGTCTAAATTAAATGCTAGAACAATAAAAATAAACTGTGGTCTATTAAAATTATTCCAGCATTCTCCCTCATAGACAAACATTAATTGTTTTAATAGAATGACCAAGTAAAAATAATTATAGGATATGAATTGTGATAAAAAAAATAATTATAGGATATGAATTGTGATCCAAAGATAAATGAAGTCGAACACTCCATCCCGTAAGGTTATCAATACCAAAAAATATCAGAAATATCGTCATATAGCGATATAGTTCTAATATAATCACGCATATTGAATCATCTTACTAACATGTGTTACGACCTCGACTTAGAACTGTGACCAACGCTAAAGAAATAGTAAACCCAAGGCTTACCGGCCCAATAGCAAGCCTATTATCAAAACTATAAATCCACAAGAACGATCAACTTATATTAAGACCAATCCAGCCTACAAGCACACTACAAGCCTAAAAGATTTCAATCATAAAGTATTTAGTAATAATCCAAAAGAGTCGACAAATACAATACTACTGCGACTCTAGAGTCAAAGGTCGCCCAAAAGTCCAAAACATACATCAACTCGTGGCAAAGAAGAAGATCGATGAAGTATCCTGACACTAGAGAGGTTTGAACTGAAGGATCTTGAAAAACAATGTTAAGGGGAGTCAGACTTCTCTTAGTGAGTTAATACTATGTTCACGCTATGTGCCTAAAAATGCTAACAAGTATATATATATATATATATATCTAATTCATCAATGTACATATACAAGATACTAATATATCTTATATATCTGTATGCATATCTCATATCACTAAAGTGCATAAAGATCATAAAGTGCAAGTAATAGTGGTAGACTGATACAAGACTCCATAACATGTCCCGTGCTCATAAACTCTAGCCGTAGGGGTTTTCTTATTCCACACCAATCACTTAATCCAATTGTAGTGAACTGTTGTTCGAGAGCAAGTCCTAGAGCAAGCTTGACTGAACCGCCACAGTCCCACTACGATTTGATTACCACCTGAGAGCAAGCTCAACTGAATCGCCATAACTACTCCACCATATCACATATCATATATCGATTGGCATCCGAAAGTAAGCTCCAACAAATTGCGTCAACTGTAGCATATCTCAATCAATATATATATATATAGATCAATCAATCGATTAATTCTCAAATCAATATCATACCCAACTGACTTACTGACTCACTATACGCACAGCTTGGTGACGCCCATCAAGTAACTCATTCCATAACTATCCCCCACATCAACACACATCACATTAAGCATAATATAACACCACAAAACACACATGCACACACACATACACACACACATATATATATATATATATATATCTATATATATATTCCAATCCAAATAAATGAATAGAATGTGTGCATATAATGATGCTAAAAATGATCTTAAATGATGAATATATGAATGAATGTCTAATGCATATACATGACCATGCATATTAACTTACTAATAGAATGCACTCCTTCGCGCTAAGTGTCTCGAAGTTAAAGATCCTGCTTCTGCTTGATCTATAGAAAGAAAGGAAAATGAATCATTAGGATATAATTACTAACTTATAATCTACATCCTACTTAAGTTTTAGTCATTTCTAACCGATCGACGACCTATCACCATTGCCTGATCATGGAGCCACACGCCGACATTAAGGCAACGATGACCATCACTACCCATCTAGGAAAGCAAATCCTATTCTTAGGAATTTAATGATGCTTGTCACGTGTCAAAACTCATCCTAATTAAGGAGAATCGAAATTCCAAACCTTCTCGAAAACCCATTCCTATCACTTTCAGATTTCCTCTCTATCAACGTTTTGAGGATGATAAATACAACAATAATTTTGATTTGATGTAAATTTGGTTTAAAAGTGACCAGAAATGGAAGAACGATCACTTAACTAATAGAATTGAAACTTTAAGTCATCTTTACTCCAAATCTAGGTTATTTTTTAGACAATAAGGTTATGGGTTTAATTGAGTATCTCAAAAACTTTTCATATACTCCTAGACCGTTAAAAACGATGTTCAGGCGACGAAGATGTGATCGTCAGAGTTTGAAAGTGAGAAGTAAGAGAAATGGTCAAAGAGAAAAATGAACCTGAAGCTTCCCTAACGTTTATTTATAATGGTGCAAAGCAAAGCTTTTGTCCTTAAGGCGCATTAAACTAACTATCAAAAGTCAGTGTAATTTTATCGGCCCATTAAACTAATTAGCAAAAAGTTCGAGGTTTTACATTCTCCTCCATTATTTAATATTCGTCCTCAAATTTAAATTTATACCTCAATCTTGAGATAAATGCGGGTATTGACTTTGTGTATCTTGTTCCATTTCCATGTACAATCATCCATCATATGATTACTTCACCATACTTTCACCATTGGCATCTCCCTTGATCTAAGCCGATTGATTTTATATGTTATGATGGCGACATGCTATTCTTCATAAGTTAAGGCCTTGTTTAGTTTTGTTTCTATTTTTTATTTTCGTTTCATGTTTTTTTAAATACAGAAATTGAAAAAATTAGCATAAAAACCAATAAAAACAACACAATTATATAACACAAAAATAAAAAAAACCAGCACAAAACCGAAAAAAAAATATAACCCAATATAAAAACACAAAAACTATAACAAAAAAACATAATCAACAACCTAACTAAACGTGCCCTAAGTCATCACCAATCTCCACATCACATGGTTGAAGGATAAGAGAAGGATTTGGAATATATTTCTTTAACATTGATACATGAAATATTGGATGAACTCTAAAAAAATTAGGCGGTAACACCAACCTATAAGCCATTTCACCACCTTAGCTTTAATCTCAAACGGATCGATATATCTTGGAGTTAGTTTACCTTTTTTACTAAACCTCATCACTCCTTTCATTGGTGATACTTTCAAAAATACCATGTCGCCCACTGAAAAATTAATCTCTTTTTTTTAGGATCTACATAACTCTTCTGCCTACTAAAGGTTGTTTTCAATCTCTATTGGATGATTAGGATCCTTTTAGAAGTGATCTTTACTAATTCAGGCCTTGTTAACTGCCTTTCACCAATTTTTCAACATAAAGGTGACCTGCATTTTCTTCCATACAATGCCTCATAAGGAGCCATCTCAATATTAGTATGATAACCATTGTTATAAGCAAACTCAATCAATGGTAGATGCAAATCTCACTGACCACCAAAGTTAAGAACACACATACTAAGCATGTCATCTAAAGTCTGAATAGTTCTCTTAGACTGACCATCTATCTAAGAATGAAAAGCAGTACTAAAATCCAATCTTGTATTAAAAGCTTTATGTAACTCTTGCCAGAAAACTGATGTAAAATTGGATCTCTATCAGAGACTATTGATTGGGTATTCCATGTAAACACACGACCTTATTAACATATAGTCTAGCTAACCTGTCTATGGAGTAAGTCTTCTTGGCAGGTAGAAAATGTGCAGACTTTGTTAGTCCGTCAACAATCACTCAAATGACATTATATCCAGTATTGGTACGAGGCAATCTAGTTATGAAATCCATGGTAATCATATCCCACTTCCACTCAGGAATAACGAGTGATTGTAATAATCCTGAAGGCTTTTGATGCTCATGCTTCTCCTGCTGACAGGTTAGGCATTTAGACACAAACTCTACAATAACCTTTTTCATTCCACTCCACCAATACATACCTTTGAGATTATGATACATTTTAGTTATGCCCTGATGAGCATAGTAAGCCGCAAAATGTGCCTCTTACATAATCTCCTTTCTTAAATCATCAACATTCGGTACACACGTTTGAGTACCCATCCTCAGAATACCCTCATTATCAACAGTAAACTCCTTAGCTTGACCTTCATAAATCATCTCAATTATCTTGCGCAATTAAGGGTCTCTTGATTGTACCACCTTGACTCATTCCAAAAACATCGGTCTAACAATAAAGTGTGCTAACAAACATCTTTTTCTTAATATTTTCCATTGCAATCCTTGATCAGACAATTTATGTAATTCTTTCATCAAATTTCTCCTAACAAGGCTGATATGAGCAAGATTGCCAGAAGATTTCCTGCTTAGAGCGTCAACTACTACATTAGCTTTGCCTAGATGATACAAAATATCACAATCATAATCCTTTAGAAGTTCCATCTATCTTCGTTGCCTCAAGTTCAAATCCCTTTATTGAAAAAATGTATTTCAAACTTTTATGGTCAGTATAGATCTCCCAAGTTACACCATTCAAATAATGTCTCCAAATCTTAAGGGCAAACACTACAGTAGCCATTTCCAAGTCATGAGTATGATAGTTTTACTCATGCTTCTTTAATTGTCGAGAAGCATAAGCTACTACTCATCTGTACTATATAAGCACACAACCTAAACTAATCTTGGAAACATCACAATACATTATAAATCCATCCAATCTTGAAAGTAAAGTTAACATTGGATTTGATGTTAACTTGTCCTTTAAATGTGGAAAACTGTCCTCGCACGCCTCAAACTAAATAAACTTAACATTCTTCTGAGTCAACTTTGTCAATGGTGCAGCTATGTGTGAGAAATCTTGAACAAATCTTCGATAATAACCTGCTAAATCTAAGAAACTCCAAACTTTCATAACAGTAGTCCATCGTGGTCACTTTGTGATGGCTTCAATCTTCTTATGATTCACTTGGATGCCATCTCTAGACACCATATGTCTTAAGAAGACCACATGATCCACCCAAAATTCGCATATGGAAAACTTCGCATATAACTAATGCTCCCTCAACGTTTGCAAAATTATTCTCAAATATTTTGCATGTTTTTCTTCACTCTTAGAATATACAAAGATATCATCAATGAATATAATGACAAACCTATCCAGAAAATCTCTAAACACCCGATTCATTAAATTCATAAAAGCTGCAGAAGCATTAGTCAATTTAAAAGGCATCATCAGAAATTTATAATGACCATTCCTCGTGCAAAAAGTAGTTTTAGACACATCTTCTTAGCCCTAACTATAGTTAATAAACCACCGGTTATGGTTTAACTACGGGTTTACTGCCAGTTTAACCATAATCATTGTTTTATTAATTTCAAATTTATATTTTCAAACTTAAAAATTTGAAATGTGAAATTAAAAACATGTCAAATATAATATGTTAGATATAAAAATATAAAGTTAATTGAATTAAAATATATGACAATCATATATAAATTATAAGGAAAGAATTAAATAAAATAATGGACTTGAACTTAATTTTAAAAATTAAGCTACCTACGTATCTTCATCTCTCAAGTCAAGAGGAATCAAAGCCCTCGTAGTTTTCTTACCATTTTTTAGAGAGCTACTCACCTGCAACATCGTCGAATCCGTATCAAGTTCTGATTGTATCCGTGTCAAAATCATATAATTGCGAAGCATATGATTTCGTCAACTCTTGTTGTTTTCGTTCTGCTTTCGTCCAATCATCAAGACAAGCTTGCGCCTCCAAAGATTCTGGAGTCATTGAATATCTATCATCA
>JAOXYD010000005.1:25077661-25088646 GCA_028565735.1 Pinacopodium congolense
TGAGATGGTTCTGATAAACAGAATTGCGCGAGGCTATGTAAGCATATGGTTTGCATGGTGACATAGTTATATACTATCAAGTGTTATTTGCATTCTTCAAGGTCTTAAGATCTTATTAACCAAAACAAAAAGATCCTAGATTCTTTGTAGCTTCTCCTTCCCATCACCTCTTAGGGACTCATAAATTTTGTAACTATTGCAAGATGTGGGACATTTTGTGATTGAAAGAACCTTAGATATGTCCTTATATGTAAAACATGGTCGATAAGCCATGGTTGAATTATGGCTGATGATTTTTTCAAATTTGAGAGAGCTTGATCATTTGGGAGCAAAATTCTCAAATATGTAGAGTTTTGATTTTTAATCCTTTTTAGTGCTTGCGTTCACTATTTCCAGTGATTCCATTCATTGATCTATTTGCTGCTAAATCATCAAAGATCACCCCTGTTTCTTTGTACTCGCAGTAAAATACTTTCCAGACTATATAAAAGAGAAATGCATACCTGTAAGTGCCATTGACTACGAACAGTACGCGAGGTGGTGTTTCACATGGTTATCTGAATTGGTATGTGTTGGTGTAATGAAAGGCTTCCGCAGCCAAGTGAAAATGATAAAAAAACTAGCTTGCTTCTTGATGCCAGGTATCAGGGTCCTACAGAAGAGCTTGACTGAAGTATAGTATTAAAAAGATATTTGAGTTTGAGAAATGTGACCCTTGATCTTGGGGAAACCAATGCACCAAAAATAGGTGCTCTTTGTTTTACAGTAGCAAATACAGAACTTACTACGATCTTCATGGCCAAATCTTCATGCATTGTTCCAGATGAAAATTCATATTACAACTTCTTCCACTGGATGACATCAGAAAGAGGTGTAGTAGTATAAAAGGACAAATGCTACCAAACGTTTATTTTGCTTCAATTATTTTGTCTCCTCAAATAAGTACAAAAGATCTGTATCCTTTTATTGGATAAAGATTGCATCAATGTTTCATTTTCAAGTTTTAAGTTCTGAAGAAAACCATTTGCCTTGCTGTGGTGATTGAACATCATCATGTATAGAAACTAACCTGCTTTTACGAATTGAAAAAGCGCAAGTCATTGATCTCTTGCCTCTATAATAGCATTTTCATCAACAAGAATATGACTATCAGAAAAGAACAGGACGGTGTAAATAGTTAAAAAAAAAAAAAACACAGAACGGTGTGTTTAACACGCATCAACGAAATATGATCTCTTTGTAGTCCCTACGTAACTTAAAAGACATTGCATGATTCATCGTGCAATCGAGCATAACCCTAAAAGCATATGATATTACTATTCATGTTTAGGTAATATCAGAAAGGTAATTGGCCCTACTCTGGTGGCGACAAACAGCTATCACAAGGTAAAATATTTGAAATATTTCTTATATATTACTAGATAATTAAAAATGTGTTAAAATATTCAGAATATTTTGCACGAAACATTTTCCTACAAAAGATCATGGTTTAGCCATGAACTTAATCTTATTCCAACTAGAAGATAAGACTCAAGTAATCAGTTCATAAGCCCTAGCCAAGGCCATATCATGACTTTTAATTGGAAGTAACTTTCAAGGCAAGAACAAGGCCAATAATAGATCAATACAATTTAACACTATATAAAATAATTTCAATAGTTGTGAATAAGAAAACGAGCTAAATTATTCCAACACTAATTAGCAGTGTTTTAAAATTTTTTTTGATTTGACCTGTTTAACTTAGTTAATTGTGAACCTTTTAATTGATTAATTTGATTTTGTATAAATATTTTTTATTAAGAAAACTTTTCAATTTTTGATTAATTTCTTGATTTAACCGGTTATAAGTTAAGCATTCCAATTAATTAATTATCGATTTTGTTAATTATATTAATTTTTTAATCAAAAAAGATAAAGAATTATTACTTGATTTTGATTATAATGAACTTGAAAGGATAATTTATAATCATATAATTTACTTATTTATAAGTTATTGAAATATAATAAAAAATGTTAATGCAAATATTTTAGATATAAGTGTAGTTTACAACTTTTTATATAACATTTAAAGATTTTAATTTCTTGGTGAAGATGAAATACAATCTCATTCATAACTATTATTATTATTATTATTTCAATATTTTATATTAGATTTATTTTTAGTTAGAATTATTATTTATTAATTATATAATAAATAAAATTAGTATTTTATTTGATATATTTAATTTTATAATACAAATTTACTTCTTTTTAATTACCCATGGTCTTGTAATTTATTGGAGGCTCTTTAATCTTTTGTGTATCATACATGGCTAGTAAGTAAGCATTGCCACAAGTTAAAAAGCAAAAAAGAGGCTTGCCATAAAAGTTACCAAGTTATTATAATCCATTAGCACAAATTAATCAATGGTAGACCCTCAAACTTTGATTCCAAGGAGAAGGCACTATTTAGTTTGGGCTACAGTACTACTCCACAACAGCAACATGCATTAACTTATTCATAAATGTATAGAGATTGATATAATTTCTTCTGGCTTAGGTTGGATGTGCTGTTCCTGTCAAGTATTCCACAATTTAATTTATGACTTTGAATGAAGTTTATTGGTTTAAATCAATGCATATTTATAATATTTACAGCCCAATTTAACTTATTTATATACTAGTAAAGAAATTGTACGTTAGTACAAGTAATGTATTTATCTTATTGGTAGAAATCGTTTGGACCAAACTTAAAAAAATTTCATGTTCATCATTGATATTAACTACAGGTAATTACTTTGTCTTTTAAATAAGTAAAAAATTAAGAATGCAAGAAAAAGAGAGAGAACAAATTAAAGAAAAGAAAAGAAAAGAAAAGAAAATTTGTCGTTCTTTTCCTTTCTAGCTGCAATTAGGCCTTCTTCGGTTTCGACTCTTTCGTTCAAAATCCTTCAAGCTTGTGCGGTGCAGTTCTAGGGTTTTGTTTACTTCCTCGAATTCGCTTTCTCTTTTCCTCTGGTATCGTAATTTTCCTTCAATTTCTATGTTTCTAAGTGATTGATTGGGTTTAGAATGGGAAATTGATCAATGGTGGATTCGAAACCCTAGTTCTTGTTCGTGTTCTGAAAATTTGGGGCAAACCTGAATAAATGAAAATTAATCTATTTCTAAGAGTTTTGGTGTGTCGGTCGAGGAAGATTGAGGATTTCAACTTCGTCAATTAGTTAAATTTGTTGCATTCAGCCTAGGTTTTTGTGATTTGTTGCCTTGCATTGAAATTACGAAATTCTAACTTGTAATTAATCATTTCTTCCTGCATTTCCGCTTGGTACCTGCATTTTAGTGTCCCTGCTGGCCTTTTTTTTTCCCTTCTTTTGGTGGTGCTTAAATTTAAACTTAATATTCTGATTTGCAATAACTAATTGTGGGCTACATACTTTTCGTAATTTTCTGAATTGCTCTTTAGGGGAAGGCCATTGACACTAGTATAAATATACGTTTGATTGCTATGATATTACCATTTCAAACCAAGTTGAAGCTTTTCTAACAAAAATGTATTAGTGTGAGTTAAAATCCTATTTTAACTTTTTGTGGGCATTTTTCTTTCTGAAAGTGGATTGTTATCACGTGCCAAGTAAAGTGTTGGAATTTAGAGAATGAATCTTTGAATAAAATGGCACGGTCATTCCTTTAACCAATATGCATGCCCAATGCTAGTTGCATTATATGAGGATGCTAGACACTTGATGTTAATTTCATCATTGAGAAAAGAGCAGGAACTCTGGAGGAAAGGAACGATTACATGATGAAATAACAATATTGGTAACAATGATACTTCTCTGTTATTCTGCAGTTTGTTCTTAGTGGCCAAAGCACAGCATAGATCTTTTTAGTTTGTAACATCATCAAAGGGAGCAGTACCTTGAAATTTTCAAGCTGTGGTGAATGAATATCTTTCTACTAGCATGATGGAATCACAAGTCTGCTTGGACTCTGAGGCACACATCATTCTAGAAAAGACTCCACTTCAGGTTGGAGATCCTGATTTCTCTTCATTGACTTCAGGTCACATTCAACAAAAGCAACCTGGTAACTTTTTCAGCTTATAATTCATGTTCTTTTCTTTCCCCCAATTTGGTTTATTTTTATTATATCATTTGGTGCAATGTTATGTTAATGATTTGTGAATGCTCGGTACAGTGAAGAAGCCAACAAGGCAATGGGCTGCTTGGACCCATCAAGAGGAAGAAAGTTTCTTTGCTGCATTGCGACAAGTTGGCAAGGCATGTAGCTGGTGGCATTACTTTGGCTTTTGAATGTTCTTCATTTTGTTTTGAAGCATTTTAATTTTTAAACTTTGCGGTGTTTTAATTGCAGAACTTTGAGAAGATAACTCGTCGTGTCCAAAGCAAAAACAAGGATCAGGTAAATTGCTTAAGATTTTAGCTTCAATTGATCTCATCCTTTTTGACATGTTGGTTGTCAATTCATCAATTATTCTTGTTCTCCTTCCCTTTTTAATTTTTCTTGTAATTTTCAGGTCAGGCACTATTACTATCGTCTTGTTAGACGTATGAACAAGTTGCTGGGACCTGGGTTGTGCCTAGATGCAAAAAATTCCAAAGATACAAATGCTGCTATGCTTCGATGGTAATATCTATCAGAGGCTGATTAATTTCTTTTCTTTTTGTGTGTGCATCACAGGTTGAGAGAAAAACATTCACTGAAACATATATAGAAGAGGACCACAGTTTGATGTCACCAAATTTAAAACATGTTATTTTGATTATGCTTGATTCTTTGTAGATGCCCGTCTAGAACATTTTAATACATGAATGAATTCTACCCTATGAAATTAATTTACTATGAGTTGCCAAGTCAAATGTATCTGGGGATCTGTTCTATTATGTAGCTTTAGTTGTATCTAAGGCAAGTTTTGGTAATCATAAAAATATATGATAATATTCACCAGCCATTTTGACTCGATTTGTTTTTGCTTTGTAATTTCCACCTCATTAACAGGTGGTCCTTATTGGAGAAGTATAGCTGTAAAGCTTCAAAGCTTCATTTGAAGCCCAGAAGGTTTAAAATATTTGTAGAAGCCCTGGTTAGTCTAAAACGTCTATATTTCATGTATTAATGCCTTTCATATATGAACCTGAGTATTATCTTGAATTGCTTAACTAATTGGTATATCTTTTCTATGAAGGAGAACCAACTCTTGAAAGACCGAAAGAAGAATGTAAGAAAACGGCCTTCACACGGAGAACATGGATCTCCTGCAGCTCCAAGCATTGTTGCAAATCAGAATAGGGCATCAGGACAAGATAATAGAACTGTGAAACTGGTTCTGATGGACAGCCAAAATATACCGAAATTGGGATCTGGAAAGCTAGGACATAATATAAATATAGGTGTTTTCCGAAGCAATAATAAAGGGGACCCAGCTTCTTTAAAAACTGCAAGGAAAAGGAAGAAACAAGGTGATTCCTTGTCCATAGAATTCTTAGTTTTGAGGTGGTAAAATTTAACTTGGATCCTGAAATGCATTTATCATAGCTTTCTGTCCATCTTGGTTATATCTGATAAGATTTAGTTTTCTTTTCATATATGCTTGCTATTGTTGATTGTTTCAGTCTATACTTGCATCTGAGACTCTATTTCTACTTATCTTAAAAATGGCACCATGTATTCAACACGGGAATGTGTTTGAGAATGGCCTGTGGATTAAGATTACACTTGAGAGAGTACCATAAGGCAAATTCTTGATTTCACTGTGTTTAGAGCTAGCTTAAGGATTGTATAATCCATAACTTTATCATTTCTTAGTACGTGCTTTCTCATCAGCTGCATATAAAAAATGGGAAAAAGCTGCAATTGCTGGGGTTTCTTTGGTTGCTGAAGCTGCTGAGCATTTGGAACGGACAGTGATAGATAAGGAGGCTGAATGTGACCAAGGTATGGCCAGAATGAGGTTTAACATCATCAATTATGTTCCCCCTGGTGATCTGAAAGCTTCCTATGTAGTTCCATAAGTGATGTTACTTTACATTTTGAATTCCAGCGCAATCAAGTCTTGAACCAGTTGAAAAAACTCTGCCTCCATTGCCTTCACAAAACAATTATATGGATAGCAATGTGCATAATAATGTGAAACTTAAGCTCCAGCTGTTCCCAATTGATGATGCTACTCGAAGAGCCTTAGAAATGGTGAGAAAGAAGATAGAATAGTATTATAAATTTATGAGCAGTCTTACCATTGATAGGTTTTCAGAACTCACATAAGCATATTGTTTTCTTTTTATTAGGACAAACATAATCCGCATCTAGAGCTCACTCTTAGTATGCGGAAAAAGATATCATCAATATTGGAACATTTGAACCGGAAATGGGGTAATTCAAGTGTAGCATCTGGAGAGCTAATGCTTTTCCCTTACAATGTCCATAGAGAAATCAGTTGTCAAAAGTGGACTTCAGACTCTGTAGTCAGTGCAGCTGATGTATATGCTTTCATTGGAAGACCTCCAGTGTTTCGCTTGAGGTCTTGTCTTACTTTCCTTGAAGTTGAATGCTATTTGGCAACTTATCTTTGATACATGTAGACTGACTTGTGCATTCTCAATGAAGGTATGGTTGGTTTTCGGTCGAGGAGTTGACATCTTCAGATGGCCAGAACCTTCAATTTCCTGGTGTGGATATGGAGAACATGGAACATGGGAAACGAAAAAATCTGGACCATGTATCAACATGTGGGTCATCAAATAATCAATCCAAGAAATTTATGGACTCCTGTGATAATCAGATTAATGTTATGAATGAGAACCGTGCTTGTGATCCCTCTTCCAATGTTCCTGATGAGGTATTTGGATACTTTTTGCAATAGATTGATTGAATTGTGTTGGGCCCTCTACATTGCTGCAAATATAAGATGTAACATGATGCGGAAGAGCAACCATAGTACATAAAACTTTTGAAAGATAGAGTTATTGTACTTTGCATCTCTTGATTTTCTTTGCATTTCATGCAATATGTTCTAGGGGTTGAGGATTTTGAAACTCCTCTTTTTTTTTTTCCCTGATCTTATCTTGAGAAATATTTGATCAATTTCTCTCTTTCATAAGAATGACATGTGATTGCTGTTCAATTAAAGTTATGCTTGAAGGTCTACATTTTCAAGGAGCGAGATGGTTTGATGCCAATATTTTTTCATGTAGCACAGTATTTGCCTGAACTTAATACTTGGTGTATGTTTCCCTAGGATGACCTGCGATTGTGCAATGGTACTGCTGGGGAGTGGGCTGACAGCCTTACCAACATTAGTGTGGGAGATCTACTTGCAGAAATGCCCCACGATGAAAATCCCCACTGCACCGAACTGTCGGTGACTCAGAGCAATCAATGCCTTCAGCAGATTCCTTTCAGTTGTGATTCCTTTGATGCTGCTATTGCAGCTCATATGTCAAAGCATCAAGACAAGTCTGTGTTTTGCTCCAATGTTGTGTCACATGCATCTTCCATCTGGGATGCTGAAGAAACATGTGATGCATTCTCATTTCAAAAGAATAACACTCTGTATCAAGAAGTTCCTATTACATCTTGCATTGCTTCTTTTGGGACTGATAAACTGACTCAAGTGTGTTTGACACCCTCTGGTGCACCTTTGGAGGTATAATTCTCAAATTTTGTTTATTTCTTTTCTAACCGCAAGGAACTGTTCATGACAATTAATGTGTACCATCCTTTTGGCAGGGGCTAGCCAATGATAAGGACTCTGTTGAGAATGCTTCTGATGAGGACCCTATAAATGAATGTCAGTCTGACACACATGATCTTGAAAACTCGGGGATGGATTTGACTGGGCTAGCAGATATTTACTGGGTATGCTCATTCAAATTTGTGCTTATTTCTATGCACTTGTCTTCTATTAGAGTATGAAATGGTCAGTATGCCAAATATTATTTCCTTCAATTTGCTCAAGCGAGGTAGTTTTATCATTAGTAACTTCTCACCCCCAGGCAATATTTGACAACATATTTTGGCTGTTGAACACTTTTTCTTCCTTTATTTCATCCAATTCATTCTTTTCTCATCAAAATTTCCTTTTCCCTCGTGCAGCCTGACTCATTAGGACCATTTGATTTGGATATGACATCATCTAAATATCACAGTGATGATGTTATTCTAAGTGATAGCCTTAGTGGTTTGAACCGTTTGATAGCAAGCAGCCTGGATGCATTTCAAAATTGCTCCTTTTTTGGGATGGATAAGAAAGATTCATCTTCTAAAGTAGAAGCTCGAGAAACTGTTGCCTTCTCAGACTTTAAGGTTGGTAGTGGGGTTTGAAGAAACTTTCACCGTAATGGGTCTCAGGAGATAATGCCATTCTTGGCAAAGCATGAAGAGAGTTGTCACAAAAATATAACAATCAATCAACTTCAGATTACCTGACTTGATGTGCTAAGAGAGACCAGTGCAACCGAAAGAAACTTCTGGCTGTATGGTAAAGATTTTCACTTTTCAGTTGTATGTTGTTAATGTTAACTGATTTGAATCTCCATCATTTGTACAAAAATAGATGTTAAATGTCTCACACAGTTCTCCTTTAACATGAACTTTCTATGTAAACTGTTGTCCAGAGTTATTGTAAACGTACAATGACGACTCTGATACATAAAAAGGAACTTTTTCATGTCTGCTCCCGACTGTTTTTGGCTCCATGTCTTTTGGAAAAACTTTATTTGTATATATAAAAAAAAAGTAAATTTCTACAGTTTCGACTTTGAATGGACTTCAATGGCACCGGAGTCAGTTGAGAAGGGATAGAGGTGGACCAGATTGTAGGTATCACCAAAACATAAAAACTTTGAAGTCTCCATCTACCCGCAAAACGATCAACTTTGAAGTCTCCATCTACCCTTTTTATTGCCAACTCATTTTCTCTAAGAATTATTAGCTGACATTTCACAATTTTAAATGAATAAAATTTTCCAAACTTACCGAAGTGTAGTGTTTGACCTATTTTATGCAGTGTGTTCAATACTTTATTGTACTGGTATTAGTTAAAAATTAGTACAAAATTTTTTAATTTCGTACCAAATTTAAATATTGATTGGTATCGAAAATTTTTTTTTAAAAAAATTTTAAAGGAAAATTTTGTATTATGATCTTTTAAGTTTAAAGTTAAATTAAAAATTATATAACATAATATATTTATAGACTATTTTACAAATTTTATAAGATTTAGAAATTAATTTATAATTTTAAAAAATTATTTGAAACAGTACCGGTATTAACCGATACCGGTATAGGACTATTTTAGAGGTAAATTTAGTACTAATACCGATACAGTATTTAATATACTAATTTTATGTCTTCCAAACGGATATGTTACAAGAGACTAAATCTTTTTTTTTTCATCAAACAATATTTGACTATTTATATGTTTAGTGGATGAAACATGAAATAAAAATTAAATCATATTGATTGCTTCAATCGAGTTTATTAAAAGCTAACTAATTAGAAATCTATTGAAAAATCAGTCTGACCTTATGCGAGAATTATGAACATTTAAAAATAGCCAGTTAAAATATAAATAGATTGATTTTATTAAATTTACCCAAAAAAAAAAAAAGAACAAAGGAGAGGAGAGGACTTAAAAGCTTTTATGTTTTCAAGACTAGATATAATGATCGCATGTCTTAGAAATTGTTGCCTTTTATTATTATTTTTAAATTGATAATTGAGTCAAATAGACATCGCCTTTTATTTTTAATCAAAAAGAATTTTGAACATCAACTATCTTTACTATAACTAAAATAAAAATGGTCAAGATCTTTAAGAACAAATTTTACTAAAATATTAATTACAAGAAACCATAATTAAGTAAATTTGTGTAAACCACTAATTTTGACAATATTTGGTAATGATTATGTTTTATTATTATTTTTTTAAACACAAAAATAAAAAATAGTATAAAAATCTAAAAAAGCAACATACTAATATAATATAAAACTTGAAAAATGGTATAAAAACTGAAAAAAAA
The DNA here is from genome assembly GCA_028565735.1 of Pinacopodium congolense. Taxonomy (NCBI): domain Eukaryota; kingdom Viridiplantae; phylum Streptophyta; class Magnoliopsida; order Malpighiales; family Erythroxylaceae; genus Pinacopodium; species Pinacopodium congolense. The sequence goes on from JAOXYD010000005.1 coordinate 25,087,683, forward strand.
TATAAACTTAATAAAAATATATAAAAATAAAAATAGAAAAGGAAAATAAAAAACCGAGGCAAACATTTCCTTTTTTTAAGGTTCTAACACTATTTTGCTTAAACAATATATGAAAAGTTAGTTTTTATTTTACAACAAATATGTTTAAAATTTTAAAGTATAATATAGTTTTTATTTTATTACAAATATGTTTAAAAATTGAAAGTATAATATATTGTAAGAAAAATAATTTTACATTTATAATCTGTTAATATAATAAAAGTTAATAATATAACGTGATTTATGATTCTTAAAAAAACATTAAATAATTTAACATTTTTTATAATAAGGCTTTACTTCTTTAAAAAATGCAATTTAAAATTTTATAATTATTTTAAAATTGTATATTATATTATATTTAATTAAAATTATTATTAATTTATTATATATTAATAAATATTAGAGTCTTATTTCTATTTTAATAAAATATTTTATTTATATATTATATTTGTACTTATTCTTATAATTTCTATTTTTATTTATTCTATATAAATTTAATTTACATTAAATCTCTAAACTTTTAATCCTTTAAACCTCTAAGTTACCAATTTGATGTCAGATCAAATTTTAAAACATTGGATGAAACAATGTGTTAATTAGATTACGTAGAATTTGTATAGTTATATGGCAGTAGAATTGGGATAAGCGAGATCGGAACTGACAAAATCTATTTTTCCCATTGTTTTTAAAATTGGATTGGACATCGAACCAATGAAGTGAAAAGTTTAAGATTTAAAGGTTTAATTGGTATTAAGTCGTTATAAAATCAGTATTAAATCGATATAAAGTAATAAAATATATAAATTATAAAAATAAGTAAAATATATTATAAATTAAATACATAATAAAAATATAAATAAAAATAGATAAACAAAAAATAATATTTTTTTACGTTTTGAAAATAGATTTTATAATAACATTTTTT
>JAOXYD010000005.1:25088746-25101361 GCA_028565735.1 Pinacopodium congolense
TTGAGCCTAAAAGGGTTTGTAAGTTGTAATCAATTTTACGTTTGTATTTCTTATCTTACTTTCAATAATTACAAGTACTTTTATCTTATTTGTTTCATAATTGTTTATTTACCTTCTGCAAATTATTATTGATTTTATTCTTATGTTTTTGCTTAAAATTTTCTTAGAACCTAGTTCACCCCCTCTTAGGTGTCATTTAGGACAAATAATTGGTATCAGAGTGTAGGTTTCATATAGATTTTTAATTCCAATGAATTAGTGAGGAAAGATCAAAATGACACATTTTATGAATTTTGTAGGATCTTCATCTACTTTAGACATTCATAATCCACATAGAACACCTTTCTTCGATGATAAAAATTATAATATTGAAAGAATATGATGAGGTGTTAATAGGGGGAATATTGATTTATGAAAAATGGTAACTCAACCATTTTCTATGCCTACCAAACTCATAGGAAATGAAATAGTCCCAAAGAAAAAGAATGAGTGGAACCTAGATTAAAAGAAGTCCATATCTTTGAACAGTAAGGCTATGTATATTTTGTATTGTACTTTAAGCATGGAAGAATACAATAAGATTGCAATGTGTGAAACTGCATATGATATATGGCATACTCTTGAAATTACTCATGAAGGTACCAATCAAGTCAAGAGGACCAAATAGGTATGCTTACTCATGATTATGACCTTTTTTATATGATGCATGATGAGACTATTTCTTCAATGTATGCTTTTAATAATATTATAAGTGCGCTAAAAGGTCTAGGTAAGACCTATTCTATTGTTGAGCTATATAGGAAAGTTTTAATGTCCCTACCAAAGACATAGGAAAATTTTATTTTAGTGATAGCGATATAAGAAGTTAAAGATCTCAACACACTTCTTCTTAATGAACTCATTGGTTCACTTCTAACATATGAGATGAGGATGAAAAATATCCAAGAAGAATAAGAGACACCAAAGAAGAAAAATGCGGTGTTCAAAGCGACCAAAAAGGAGGAAAGAGACAATGAAGAATAGTCGCTTGGAAGCGAAAACGAGGAGCTCACATTCATTACAAGAAGGCTAAAGAAGTTCATGTGAAATACCATAATGCGTAAGAAAGGCACATCTTATTCAAAATATAAGTTATCTAACATAACATGTTTTGAGTGTGGTGTAAAAGGGCATTTGTGATCGCAATGCCCACACCTACAAGAAGAAGAAAAAGACAAGAAGAAGGAAAAGAAAGCGTGGAAGAAAGAAAAGAAAGATTTTAAGAAAAAGAAAGCATTGAAAGCCTTTTGGATCAAATCTGGTGATTCCCAAGAAGAAGAAGTAGCTAACATATGTTTTATGGTGTACAACGAGGTGTGTTCTCCCTCTAGTGAAGATGAATGTGATTATATGCATGATGAAGTCTTAGAACACATAGAAGAATTAACTAAAAAGAACAAGGAATTGCATGATAAGTACAAGAAAGCCTTAGAAGAATTAGATGCATATAAATAAAAAAATAATGACCTTAGAAAAGATATGACCTTGATAAATGAAGACAATGATGAGCTTGCAAAGTAAAATAGGTCCTTAAAGAAAAAACTGAATCCCTAAAGGAATCACTTAAAAAATTCAACAAGGAAAAAGGAAAACTTGATACTTTATTGAGTGTTCAAAAGTTCGGAAATGATAAACATGGTTTAGGATATAGTAATGAAAATGGGGCATCTATTAGTAAGATTATTTTTGTGAAGGAAAAGAACTTAGAAGATGAATATACTCCTAGGACTATTCAAAATGCACCTAGTAGACCACAACCTAAGCATCATGCATTCATATATATATATATATATTAAGACCTAGAAAATTATCCTAACATCGATTTAATGATAGAAAGACCTTCACGCATCCTAGACAAAATATTCAACAAAGTTTTTATAATGATCCTAGACATAGAAATTATTATAGGAATGCATATAGAACTTATACTCCATTGTTTTACATGTATTGTGGCTATCATGAACATGTTTCTTATTTTTTCTATGACTGCCTAAACAATTTCTTAAAAGGTTACAAAAACAACAACTTTCACAAGAAAAAAATTATATGGATTCTGAAAACTAGATAGTTGTTATTTTTTTTCCTGTTTTTCAATTATTTATGGTATATGGTTTATTGTTTACTGTTTGTATGTTTTTGTTTATTTTTTACCATTAGTGATTCGGTAGACCGATGAGGTGATTCAGTCAACCTAACCATGTTCGATCGACCAATGTCTTGGTCTGGTCGACTGATGTCCTAATCCAGTCGACTGATATATCGAAATTAGGTGGTTTAGTCGACTGATATGTCAAAATTTTCGTTCTTGAACATCTATGCGTGACTTTTAGTTGTGTTCTTTATCATAAGTTTTTTACTTATATCCTTTTATTCAAGTTTATAGCTTATGAAGGTATGAGTTAGGTAAACTAACATTTAAAGACCTTAGATAAAATGGGTACCTAAATTGTTTTTATTTGTCTTGTAGGACAAGAGAAGAAATAAATGGTATATAGACAGTGGTTGTTCACGATATATGACTAAGGACCCCTCACAGTTTATCACCTTCAAGAGTAAGGCTGGAGGATTCATCACTTTTGGGGACAATGCCAAGGGTAAGGTAATTGGTATTGAAAAAGTAGGTAAAGATAATTGTCCATTAATCAATAATATTTTACTTATTGAAGGCTTGAAATATAACTTATTGAGTGTCAGTCAATTATGTGATAAGAACTACAAGGTTAGTTTCGTAGGAAATGAGTGTGTTGTCTCTAAGATAGATAACAATAATATCGTATTTTTAAGTAAACGGGAAGGAAATATTTACATTATTGATTTATATCATGTTACTAATATTGAATATAAGTGTTTAATTTTCTTGAGTGAATGCGCTTGGACTTGGCACCAACGACTTGGACATGTAAGTATAGATCTTCTCTCAAAACTTAATTCGAAAAAATTTGTTAGAGGACTTCCAACTATAAAGTACGAAAAAGAAAAAATTTGTGGAGCATGTCAAATGAGAAAACAAGTAAGAAGTTCCTTTTAAAGTAAGAAATCATTAACATCTTCTAGACCCCTCGAACTACTTTATAATGATTTATTTGATCCTACTAGAGTATCTAGTTTAAGAGGAAAATCATATACATTTGTTATTCTTGATGATTTCAATTATTTTACTTAAGTTTTATTCTTAAGTTCGAAAGTTAAATGTTTTAAATCTTTTATTAGTTTTGTAAAGAAAATTCAAAATGAAAAGTTCTTATCTATTGCATTCATTAGAAGTGATCATGGTAGATAATTAAAAAGTGATATGTTTGAATGTTTTTGTAATGACCATAACATTGTGCATAATTTTTCTGCATCTATGACACCTCAACAAAACGGTTTAGTAGAAAATAAAAATAGATTTTTATAAGAAATGGCACTAACTATGATAAATGAATATAATTTACTAAAATATTTTTGGGTCGAAGCCGTTGTATGTGCATGTTACGTCATTAATAAGGTGAACATTAGACATAAGTTAGATAAAAAACCTTATGACCTTTTGAACGCTAAGAAACCAAGAATTAGTCATTTCAAAGTTTTTAGTTGCAAATGCTATATTTTGAATACTAAAGATATTTTGGGAAAATTCAATTCTAAAACAAATGAAGGCATTTTCTTAAGATATTCTTTATTTAGCAAAGCATATAGAGTTTAAAATAAAAGCTCTCATGTTATTGAAGAATCTATGCATGTTGTTTTTGACAATACTAATCCTTTCAAAAGAAAGAAAGTACTCGAGTTTGATGATGTAGACTTATCCAAGGGATTAGAACATCTTTCACTTGAAGAAAATGGACAAACATCACAAATTGTTGAACCAAGTAGAGAAGGAGGACATGAAGAGCTACTAAGAGATTAGAAATACAAGAAAGATCATCCTACCTAATCAAATTATAAGTCATGTTCACCAAAGGGTAACTACTAGATTTCAACTTCATTGATCTCATATTGCTTTCATTTCAAAGATTGAACCAAAAACAATAGAAGAAGTTCTAGATGATGAGAATTGGATTTTAGTAATGAATAAGGAATTGGAACAATTTGAACGAAATAAAGTTTAGACCTTAGTACCTAGACCCGTAGATCATTTTTCACAATTAGACAAGAAATTAGTATGCTTGATGGACATTCCCTATGATCTTTTGTGTTGATTCCAAAAAGAGGGAGAGGTATGTGATATTAAATATTCTTTGTTTATTATATGAATGAATTTAGGGGGAGTTTGAGCTTTTTACATATGTTTATGAAGTCTTGCAACTCTTGTGTAATTTAGGGGGAGCTTATATTTGTTTTAATATCAAATGGTTTTTTCATCACTAAAAAGGGAGAGATTGTTGAACTAAAGGACGTTCCACCTTATTTTGATGATGAAAAAGCATCTTTATTATTAATATTTTCCTTTAAGTGTGTATAAGGATAAGTTGATTGGAGTAACTGAGCAAGAATGTTGATTGTCTGGATATGTGGAGGATCGATCGACCGAATATAGATTGGTCGATCGAATACCAGTGATGAAGGGAGCATCAACCAATAGAAGGCAGATAGGTCAACCAAACCATAGAGACCGGTCCATGGAATGAACACGTTGAGTAGTTTGGCTGACCAAATACGAAGACCGACTGACCGAATGAAAAAATTTAGAAGACCGGTCAACCGAACATAGCTTATCGATCTATCGAACAAAGAAGATTTCGCAGAAGATTATTCGCAACCGTCATATTGGTCAACGGATAGAATATTTGCACAATGGTCACAAAGTTTATACAATGGTCACTAACATTAGACAACGGTCAGATTGAAGATTAATATGCTTTAACGATTATTTACCTTATTTTGTTGTATAAAAGGGAAAAGAAGTAAGGAGCAATTCATGAATTACAACAAAGCATACCGAGTCTGAAAAACAAGCATATAACTTTCTATGTATTTTTTTTAAGCCTTGTGAGAAGTAAGTATAAGGTTTATTTCTTTATTGTGAGCTTATTCTTGAGCTATATAAGAATTTGTAAGGTTATTCTTGAGCCTATAAAAAGGATTTGAGAGATTATTCTTGAGCCTTAGAAAAAGGAAGAGAGGTTATTCTTAAACCTTGAAAAAAAAAGTGGGTTATTCTTGAGCCTAAAAGGGTTTGTAAGTTGTAATCAACTTTACGTTTGTGTTTCTTATCTTACTTTTAATAATTACAAGTGATTTTTATCTTATTTATTTTATAATTGTTTATTTAGCTTCCACAAATTATTGTTGATTTTATTCTTGTGCTTTTACTTAACATTTTCTTGGAACCTAATTCACCCCCCTCTTAGGTGTCATTTAGGACCAACAGTAAGTTTTTGAAGGGCTTGCCAACCATTCTAGTATGTCATTCTAAGAGCTGTTCGGTAAATAAGGCATAGATTTAGATGTAATATTTTGAATAGTCCCTTATTTGATGAGCTCCAATTACAACAATTGTCTCTAATAATTTTAGAGATTGATGCTCCCATAAGAAGATCATATTCATTTATTAATTAGGGGATAGTGAGATCCATAAGGATGCCTTGAGGATGCCAAGGATCTTGCCACAGAGAAGTAGAAACCTAATTTCCAATATTAATTCTAAATTAGTTCTTAATTAGGTTCATAACCTATTGTAATTTCCTCTAACTCCATGAGTTGTCACTCTTAATAGTAACAGTCAAAAAAATTTTCCTTCTAAAGATAATGGAAGTGCTAAGGATGCCAAGATAACAAACATAAAATACCAAAAAATAAAATTATAAGTTTTTCTAAGATCAATTTTAAAAGCACAACACTTATGCCTATTATTCAGATGGTATTTTTTGGAAATCTCTTGAGCAGAAAAAATATTATCGCTTATTTGATAACCCTTAATAAAATTTTATTGATTATAGCTGATAATGTAAGGTAGAATATCTCTAAACCTATTTGCTAAGATTTTTCAAATAACCTTATAAATCATGTTACAACAAGATATGGGTCTATAATCAGTAATATAAGAGGGAGTTGCACACTTGGAAATAAGGAAAAAAAAGTAGAGTTAATTTCTTTAAGTAGTTTTCAATACTAGAAAAAATCTTGAATTGTAAGGATGATTTCATGACCTACTATATTCTAAGTACTTTTGAAAAAAAAAACATTGAAACCATTAGAGCCAGGTTCCTTGTTACGATTGAAAGAGTTGAAGACATCCCTAATTTCTTGAGCAATAATAGGAGCATTTAATGAATTAGCAGAAGCATCAGAAATTTTAGAAGGAAATAAGGAACTCAATTACAAAGGAGGAGAAGGAAGCTCTTTACTATTTCCAAGAGTATTCTAGAAAATTTTAAGGAATATATTTTGAATCTCATCAAAGTTGAATCTTCTATGATCTATATCACTAAGGAGAAAATGAATATTATTTTTGTTTCCATTAGTAATAACAAAATTATGGAAGAATTTTGTATTTCTGTCACCCCATTTAAAACATTTAATACTAGAACATTGTTTGTAAAAGCTATCTTGATCCTCTAAAGATTTAAGCAAATTCTAAATAGCCTCTCTCTCCTAAATAAGTGGAGAGTTATCATTTGGATTAAGTCTCATTTGATTTTGGATGTTATTAATACAAGCCTGATTAAGATCAATGCTATCATTAATGTCACTTACATCTTTATTATTCAAAATTTTTAGAGCTTACCTAACCTTTTTAATTTTAGTAACAACACAATACATTAGAGTAATAGATAAAATAGTGGACAAAGCTTGTTTAAAAGTATGAAGAAAATTAGGATGGGAGGCTAGGAAATTTGAAAATCTAAAAGGGGAAGCTTTGTGACTTTTGGGAAGTTGAAGATTGATTGACATAGGGGAGTGATTAAAGATATTTGGATTCTCAATTAACCTATAAGAACTACAGAGAGTAGAAATCCAATTAGAGTTAACTAGAGCTCTATTCAATTTTTTAACAACAAAGAGTTCACCCTAATATTTATTAGACCAAATAAAGTATGGTCCACTAGTATTTGGATTAAAGAGGCCACAAGCTTTAACACACTCTTGAAAGTCTCTCATACTATTAAGAGAGGAGCTACTAACATGCTGAGCTTCATAAGAGTAGAGAATATAATTGAAGTCTGTAGCTATAAGCCAAGATGTACTACCAATACCCAACTAAATGATTTGAAGGGAATTCCAAAGGTGCTTCCTATAGTTATGGTTATTCGAACCATATATGCGTGTAATATAAAAGGAAAAATTAAGGTTTAGAGGATTAACTTCAAGGTGAATAAGTTGGTAATTGGTAATGAGAGGGGAATAAGAAAAAGAATCAAAGTTCTAAGCTATCACAATTCTAGCATTGTTATTTTGCGATAATTTACTAATACTATTCCATCTATGAAACAAAAACCATAAGTTCCATTTAGACTGGAAGAAGACTTTATTATAGTTTCTTTAGATAAGCAAAAGAAGCAGAGAAATACTTAAGGAGATTTTTGACACTTAATTACTTTTTTTAATTATTAAGACCTCTAATATTAAAAAAAACCAAAGACATAATAATGAATGAAAAGATAAGACTTCTAGACAAATTACGTTTTAGCTTTTTGCCTAGACTTCCTATTCCTCCTAGAAGTGGATTTAGCCTCTACCTAATCATCTTAGGTATGTATTAAGGTACTCTCTTCATGATAATTAAGAAACAATTCACAATCAAATAAGGTAAGAGGGATACTAGAGACTATGGTAGTATGGTCCAAAGCAAGTACTCTCTCCATGACAATTAAGAACCAATTTAGAATTAAATAAAGTAAAAGGGTTACTAGAAACTCTAGGAGTAAGGTCTAAACCAACTCTAGGGCATGCCTCTGGGTTATCCTGCAGAGCTCGGTCTTTAATTTGATCTCCCAACATCTTTAGCTTCTTCTTCTCTTAATGAGCTACATGTACTTCAAGTTCTGAAATAATTTGTTCCTATTTACCAAGTTTAGCAAAAATTTGACTACTAAGGGCCTCTACTTATAAGTTATCCTTAAGATTCAATAATTCTTGCTGAGTACTAACTTGAACATCAAGTTTCCATTCATATTCAATAGTATTTTCCTTAAAGGCAATATCTCCCAATTCATTATACTTTGCTACCATTTATCTAGTCGGCCACTGCTTCTGTATATCAATTTTAACACATAACCCAACAAAATTTACACTTGACCTCTTTGCTGTTAAAGCATCCATTATTAATGGTCTCCCAATTAAAGTTGCAATATGACTCAAACCTTCAGTTGATCAGTATTATAGAGGAATACTATGAAAGCAAACCCACATAGAGCATATCAAATCTCCTCTTGATCACATGCATTTAAACTCTATTTTTTCAAAAACAGAGGCTTATTTTAGATATGCCAGGTACCTTATCTAAAACTACCTTCATCCCTTCTTTAGAATCAAACTTAAAAAGAACTTGGTTCAAATTTATGATTAAAATATCAACCAATCCATACATTAACGAGGTCTTAGATAAAATACATTATATTACTGGATAATAGGTCTCTTACCAATAAAAAATCCAACAAGAATTTTTCTGAGTTTGGCCACGCCCTTCCTTGCTAACTTTTAGGGTGGTACAATAACAATCTATTCATCCTTCACCTTTAGGGGATAATACGTTGGGGGCTTCTTAAATGATGAACCATTTTGGAACTCCAAAACAACATATTTCCAAGTCCTAGGTCCATTCCATGTCTTAGGAATTGGAGGTTGAGCAGAACTAGTAAGTTCATTCTAATTAAAGGGTATCATAGAAAGATTGGGTCTAGATGCTTGAGATTGAGGTAGAAAAGGATTAGGATTAGGGTTAGGTTATGCGCTAGGAGCATGAGGCAATAAAGAGGACGAGACAGGGCCAATCAATTCCAATTTAGGGTTTTAAGGAGAATGGGAAATTTTAGGGTTTTAATTTTAGGAATTAAGGTTTGAAGAGGAAGACTGAAATTTAGGGTTTTTAGAAACAGACCTGAAGGAAAGGTGATTTATTTTGGGAGCCTAAAAGGGGGATGGGGAATAGTTGAGGTTACAATCGTGGATCGATTAGGGTTTGATGAAGTGAGCGAAAGGGAAATCAGGACAAGGACAGAATGAGGGGGAGGAGACGAAGTCATCAAAATAATCAAGAAAAGGAAACAAGGAAAGAGGAAAGCAAAGGGAAGGATTCAAGGACATAAGCACACCACTAAAGATCTCCTGAACACTGAGTTTTTAGGTCTTGAATGCTCTTCTCACAGTCTCTCGCTCTCACTCTCATTCTCGTTCATCTAGGTCTTATTTGCACATTTTTCTTGATTCATTTCGATTTATTTCATTTTTCATGGTCTAATGGAATTTTATAAGTCTATAGTTAGAGTTAGACTTATCAAATACCATATTGATAAGAAATATTAAAGAGGTGGAGTAAACACTATAAATAATCATCATAACATTGTTAATGTGATTTATATCAAATGTAACATATATTTCAAATTTTATAATAAAAATATATTAAAATTTTATTTTCATATAAAATATTTAAAAAATTCTTTTGAAACTTTCTCTTTTCATATTAAAAATATTTTATATGTAAATAAAATAAATAAATAAATAATATTTAATATTGTATTTACAGCATCTACAAATTTGTTCGCTTTAGAAAATAGTCTTACCAAGTTCAATGATCTGAACGATGCATATTGGTCTGAACAAATCCAATTTTAATTATGAGTAATGGATTTGGACTTGGCCATAGTTTCAGACATAAGGCTTGCAGCTATAACTGAGACTAGTTCTGAAGCTGACAAGTCTTATTACGAGGCTTAGGAATAGTCTAACAGACTGATGTTGAACTTGATGTGAATTATAATCACATAAAATATTAACCTATCAATGCCTAAGACGGACAATGCAAAGGAGTTCATGTTAAAGTTTAAAGAATACTCCCAATAAAAAATAGCTAACAAGTCCATAGTAGAGATTTTAATGAGTGATCTGACGACCAAGAAGTTTTTCTGGTCACAGCCCATTCACGATCATATAACCATATGTCAAACTTAGTTGCAAAGTTAAAATCCATGGGTACGGATGTGAGTGATTCCTTTCTGGTACAGTTCGTTAGCAACTCACTTCCTCTAGGGTTTGGCTAGTTCTAGGTGAATTACAACACCTTAAAAGAAAAATGAAACCTTCAAGAGATTAAGGCCATGTTAGTTTACGAAGAAGGGAGATTGAAGAAAATGAAAGAGTACTCCGTTCATCTCACGTTTCATCAAGGAGCTAGTAGCAGTAAGAACAAACTAGGCAAGAAGAAAGATAAGGACAAAGCTCTTAACAAGGTTAATAAGGGCCAAATCCATAAAGACAAGAGCTCCATTTCTGTAAGAAACTTAGTCATTTCAAGAAGGATTGTCTGAAACAAAAGGCTTGGTTCGAAAAAAAATAAACATATTATGTTTCAGTATGTTTTGAATCAAATTTTATTGAAGTACCTAGTAATACTTAGTGGTTAGATTCTTGTGCAACTACTCATGTGTCACATATTTTACAGGGATTTCTTTCAATCCAAATCATAAACAAAACTAAAAAGTTTTTGTATATGGGAAACATAATAAAGGCATGGATAGAAGGCATTGAGACTTACAGATTGATCTCAGACACTGGTTATTACTTGGATCTAGAAAAGTATCTTTATGTTCCTAAATGTATTAGAAATTTAGTTTCTGTTGTAAAGTTAGACGATGTGGGATTTCAATTTAAGATTGGAAATGGTATTTTTTCTTTGTATAAACAAAAGTACTATTATAGCTTTGGTGCTTTAATAGATTGTTTATATCATTTCAATCTTGATGTTGATTTTGCTAAATCTCTGTTTCATGTGGACAATATTATAAGAAATAAACTTAGTACATATAATGAGTGTTCTACTGTTTTGTGGTATAAAAGCTTAGGTCACATATATAAAGAAAAAGTACAGAGGTTAGTGAAAAATAAAATCTTACCTTAATTGGATTTTACTAATTGGGTTATATGTGTTGATTGTATTCAAGGTAAGTAAAACAAACACATATCAAAGCATCCAGCCACAAGAAATAGTGAACTACTTGAATTAATACACACTGATATCTGTAGTCGTTTTGACGTTCCTTTCTGAGGCGGTAAAAAGTATTTTATTACCTTTATTGATGATTTCTCACGATATGGTTATATTTATTTATTACATGAAAAATCTCAATTCTTAATCATCCTAGAGGTGTTTATTAATGAGGTTGAAAGGCAATTAGTTAAAAAAGTAAAGATAGTGAGGTCAGATAGAAGTAGTAAATATTATGGAAAGTTTGATGAAAGTGGATAATATCCAGGGTCATTTGCAAAATTTCTTGCAAGTCGAGGGATCTATGCATAATACGCAATACCTAGTACACCACATCAAAATGATGTAGCTGAAAGGTGGAATCATACTCTTATGGACATGGTTAGAAGTATGTTAAGTTATAGTCTTGTAACTTTATCGTTGTGGATGAATGCATTAAATGCCACTGCCTATCTACTTAATAGGGTTCCTAGTAAAGTAGTTCATAAGACACCTTATGAACTGTGGACATGAAGGAAACGTAATTTACGACACCTTCAAATTTAGGATTATTCGGTTGAAGTAAGGATTTATAATCCATATGAAAAGAAGCTTGATGCGAGAACCGTTAGTAGTTATTTCATTGGCTATCCAAAAAATACAAAGGATTATAGATTTTATTGTCCTAACTATAGTACGAGAATAGTTGAATCTGATAACGCTTGGTTCATTGAGAATGGTCACATTAGTAGGAGTGGGAAACCATGAAAAGTAGATATTCATGAGAGTCGAATTGAAACTCCTTTATCAAGTGATATTTTTGTAGTTATTATTTGTCTTGTTACATTATAGATACGCAACATACCGACATAAAAAATTAATATTTCAATTCCACAAAATTGACCATATTAATGAAGAACCAGCTATAGATGCACAAGTTACAAATGATCAAGTGATGCCATAAGAAATAGCATTACGAAGGTCTATAATGTAAGACCTCAAACCTCATTATGTTGTATTGTTTCCTAAGTATGAATATATGTTAATGATTGAAGTGATTAAATGGTTTCGGATGACCTTATAAGGTGTTCTGATTGAATCACAACGTCTAAATTAATAAAATAAGTTTCTAAATTTTTTTTCATAATCAGGATCCGGTTAGCCCGACCCCAGTGTCATTAGACTATCCTAATATCTTACATACATGTATAGGTACATGTATAAGCACAAAAGATATGTATAAAGTATGTACATACTATGCCATGTGTAAGATGTTGATAGGATGTCATAAAGTGATGCATTAATAGATGTCATGGGTAAGATGATGATAGGATGGCATAAAGTGGGTATTAAATGGACATTTTGGACACTAATGAAGAGAAGAAGAAGAAGAACAGTGATCCAATTAGCTCATATTCTTTATTTAAATCATTCAATCATAAAAGACTCTTAGAAAATGCTATGCAACCAAC
>JAOXYD010000005.1:25107832-25121954 GCA_028565735.1 Pinacopodium congolense
AACCAAGATTGTTGTTAGTGAATTTCCAACAAGTAGTTGGAGAGAGGACGTAGTCTATCTTTGGGGTAGGCGAACCTATATAAATCTTGGTGTTCATCTCTTTCCTTCTCCTTTTATATTTGAGCATTTGTTTTTGCTTTATTTTTGCTTGATATTGGCATAAGAATTGACATTTCATTTTAGTTGAATTTTGGTTAGAGATTGCATTGTATTAAATTTGACCTAAGGTGTTTAAAGTGTTTATTTCCGCAAGAATTTTTAAACACCCAATTCACGCCCCTCTTAGGTGCCATAGGGCTAACAGACATTGTCATAAGGCAGGTCATACAAAATGCACAAGCCAAAAGCTACTAATAAATCTCATTTTGCTCATATCGTTATTACCACCACTTCTAGTTCATCTACTGAATGTATTATTACTATGTCTGTTAAGGAATTTTTTAAATTCAACAGGTACAAAAAAGCACTAAAAATTCATCTCCACTTATCACTACTCTTACTAACTCAGATAATACACCTATATGTCTTCTTTCCTCTTCTTCCCAGTAGAGCATTGGTTATGGTACCTTAGATCATATGAAAGGTAATTCTAGTCCCTTTTCCACTCTTCATAAATAACCACCCCCTCCTCATGTTACATTAACTGATAGCTCTACTTCTTCTATTATTGGTTCTAACACTATTAATCCCCCTCATTCTTTGTCTTTATCATCTGTCTTAAATTTAACTAGATTCTCCTTTAATTTATTATTTGTGAGTAAACTCACTTGTAACTTAAATTGTTGTATCTCATTATTTTATTATCACTATATATTTCAGGATCTTATGATACAGAAGATTTTTTTTAGAGGATTTAAATTAAGAGGTCTTTATATTCTAGATTCCTAGGTGCCTCAACCTATTACTTACATTAGTGTCCCCACTCCCTTTCAAGCACATTATGACATCCTTTTAAAAAAAATTATTGAAGAAGCCATATCCTAAGTTTCATAATGTTTCATGTTTATATTATGAGTCGTATCAAATTTTCAAATATCATCATCTGGCTTCAGTTCTTATGATCAATAAACTAGCTACTTTTCCATTTGAATTAGTATGACATGATGTTTAAGGGTCTTTTCCTGTTGTGTCTAAAAATGGATTTTAATATTTTGTTACTTTTGTTGATGACTTCTCTCATTTAACTGTGCTTTATTTAATGAAAAATCATTTTGAGATATTTTTCCATTTTATTGCTTCTTATGTTGAAATAAAAATATAGTTTAATATCTTGATCCATATCTTAAGAAGTAACAATACCAAGGAATATTTTTATACATCATTCCAAGCTTATATGACCCAAAATGAGATTCTTCATTAATCATCTTGTGTTAACACACCTTCCTAAATGATGTAGCTTAAATAAAAAATCGTCATTATCTTGAAATTGCTAAAGCACACTTATTTCAAATGCAAGTTCCTAAATCCTTTTAGACTGATGCAATATCCATGACATACATTTTGATCATATGTCTTTCTTTATGCATTATGGTAAGATTCCTTAACCATTCTCTTTCCTAATAAACCTTTATTTAATATTCCACTCTGAATATTTAGTAGTACTTGTTTTATTCGTGACATACATCCTTAAGTTAGTAAATTAGACTCTAAATCTTTAGAATGTGTTTTTTTAGATTAATCTAGTCTTCAAAAAGGTTATCGACGCTACCGTCCAAATTTTAATAATTACATTATATTAATTCATGTTACTTTTTTCAAACATCTTCCTTTCTTTTCTTCCTCTTTAACTTCCAAGCAGGAAGATGATGATCTGTTAGTTTATAAGGTTACCTATTAGATCATAGAAGCTTCATAGTTATGACCATAACCACCTCCCATTCGTTTGGTTTGCTTTAGAAGAGGAGATTATCCTGATATAAGATCTATACCTATCTCTTCTCTGCTATTAGATGTAGTACCTAAGGATCTTCCAATTACCATTCGTAAAGGTAAACATTAGTACACTTACCCTATTTCTTTCTTTATTTCTTATGATCATTTATCTTCTTTATCTTATTCCTTTATTGCCTTACTTGAGTCTATCACTCTCTTGAAAAATGTTTATAAAGCTTTGTCTCATCCTAGTTATCGTGATGTTATGATAAAAGGTGATGAATACTCTAAATGCTAATCGTACATTGAAATTAGTAAACCTACCTTTTGGAAAGAAAGCCATTGGATGTAAATGGATGTCTGTAGTCAAAGTCCACTTTGATGGATTCATGGATAGATGTAAAGCACAATTTATAAGAAAAGATTTTGCTAAAACTTATGGTTAGATTATTTAATACCTTCTGCCTTGTTGCTAAACTAATCTCTATTCATCTATTCATTTCTTTAGTAGTTACTTGTGATTAATCATTATATCAATTAAACATAAAAAATACTTTTTTATATGACGACCTCCAAGAGGAAGTATACATAGGGCAATCACTTAGCTTTGTTGTTTAGGGGGAGTGTGAGAAGGTTCATTGTCTTCAGAAGTCCCTTTATGGTTTAAAACAAAGTCTCTGTACTTGGTCCAAAAAATTTAGTCAGGTAGTAGAAATATTTGGAATAAACAAAAGTAAATCTAATAACTTAATTTTCTATAAACAGTCTACCTCTAGCACTATTCTTCTTGTTGTATATGTGGATGATACTATCTTTACTAAAAGTGACTCTATGGAAAATTCATCTTTGAAGTCTTTTCTTTATAGTCAAATTTAAATTAAGGATTTAGGTAACTTGAAATACTTTATGGTAGTAGAAGTCACGAGAAGTAAGAAGGCATCTTCTAATCTCAAAGAAAATATGTACTCGATTTTTTAATTGAGACTGGAAAGTTTGGAGATAAGACATGTAACATGCTAATGATTTCTAATTTACAGCTTTTTAGAGATAAAGACTCAATATGTAACATAGTAATTATTCCAAATTTATAACTTTCCAGAGATGGAGACTTACTTGAAGACCCACATAAATATATAATATTGGTTAACAATTAATTATTTAATAATAACTCATCATAATATTGCATATTCTATTAGTATTATTAGTCAATTAACATTTTAACCAATCGTTTATCATTGGGCTGCCCTAGAATAGATATTGTGTTATCTTAAGGGAGCCCCCTAGACTAGGAATACTATATAGAAATCATAGACATAACCACATTGAATATTTTGCACATGCTAATTAGGCAAGTTCTAACATTGACGAAAAATCTACTATTGCCTACTGTCTTTTTTAGGGAAACTTCATTCTTATAAAAAAGTAAGAAATAAAATATTGTATCTAGATTAAGTACAAAATTTGAATGTCGAGCTATGGCATGGTCCATGAGCGAGATAATGTGAATCTACCAACTACTATCTGACATTGGTATTAAAGTTCTAAATCTAGCAAAATTATGACATAATAATTAAGCTGCCCTACATATTGCTTCTAATCTTGCGTTTTATGAACGAATTAAACAAATTGAGATTGATTGTCATTTCGTTTGCGAGAAATTACAATAAAACTTAATTTCTTTAGAATATATCTCAACTAGAGAAAAACTTAGAGATATTTTCATGAAAGCCCTTAATGGTGCTTAGGGTAACTACATTTGTAACAAGTTAGTCATAATTAATATTTATGCTTCAATGCCCTTAATGGTGCTTGGGGTAGCTACATTTGTAACAAGTTAGTCATAATTAATATTTATGCTTCAACTTGAGGGGAAATGCTGTGCTATAGATTATTGGCGTAATTGTAAGAAGATTATGCTACATAATTATAGGAAACATTATAGAGATTTTTCCCTAATCATATCCTAATTAGTGTAGTGAAAACTATATATATATATATATATATATCCTACATGTACGGGCGAATACAGATACAGTAAAATTTCTCTTTTCCTATTGATAATATATTTGAATGATTAAATTAAAAATTAAGAATCCATAACTCAAAATTTAAATAGTAAAAGAAAATTTTGGGATTTTTTTGGAACCTTCTCCTTAAATTCTAATACCTTCTAAGAGAAACACAAATTTATAATTCCAACCAGATAAAGAATTGACCAAATCCTAACTAGATAAGGGGAAAAAATAGCTCACCTAATTTCAAAATTTTAAATTTTTTTGTTCAAAAGAAATTGGTTCCTAATGAGCCAAGAGAACTTTCTTCTAATTTCAGCAATCTTCCAATATAGTCACAAAATACTCTTAAAGCCAAAGAAATATTGAACTATTCATGTAAGAAATAATTAAAGGAAATAAAAAAAAGTTGAGGCCACTTATTCTAAAGAATTCAACTCAGAATCAAGTTAAGAAAACAATGACTTAGATGCTCCCATTATTCTAAGAAAAGGAGTCTAATCATACACGAATAACTGAATGTCCAAATTTATTAATTATAGTAATCTTTTTAAAAAATGAAGATTTTTGTGGCCTTCCTATCTAGAATATAAATTCTAAAAACAGTGATTTAAGCCATCATGAAACCAAAATGCAAGGCAACCATCATGGGAGAAATTCGTGCTTTAGGAAAAATAAAACTTAGGAGATGGTTGAGAGACTAAATGATAAAGCTCCAATCTATTGTAAACGATTTTTTTTCCAGTTAAATGCAATTCTATTGGATCGATAGCAAGATATGAGGGTAGGCTTGTTGTAAAAGGATATATTCAGATTTACGTAGTTGATTACCAAGAGACCTTAGCTCTAATAATGAAAAATAAGCACTAACATGTAAAAAAAATGCCTTTTTGAATGGTGAATGTGAAACAAAGTTTTCATGGACATTCCCTCTTGATTTAAGCAAGATTATCAAGGTTAGGTGTGTGGACCACACAAATCTTTGAATGGGCTAAAATAGTCTCCTCATGCAAAATTAAATAGGATTATAAAGGCCATCAAGAAATAAGGACATATGCAAGTTCTATTGGATCACACTTTATTCTATAGATACAGTGAGGGTAAGATGACTATTTTGATTATATACATGGATTATATCATTCTTACAAAGGATGACTTAGAAAAGATGATACAAGCAAAAGGAGGATTGGCTTTAAAATTCGAGATGAAAAACTTAGGGAAACTTTAATATTTTTCTAAGATGGAAGTTGTAAGAAATAGAATAGGAATTTCAATCTCTTTACGAAATATGTGCTAAACCAATAACATGAAATTGAAATTTTAGGGTGTAAACTAGATGAATCTCCTCTAGACCTTAATGTGAAGTTGGGTGATAAAAAAGAATAAGCAAACTAGTGGATCGAGGAATATCCAAAGATTGGTAGGTAAGTTAAACTGTCTATTACATATAAGATCTAACATTAGTTCTACAATGAGTTGCATTAGTCAATTCATGCATGAAACTAAGAAACATATGATAGCAACAAATTTAGTACTAAGATACCTTAAAGGAACTCCAAATAGAGAATTATTCTTAAAAAAAACATTTTACCTTGGAATTGTATCATTTACAAATGTAAATTGTTCATGATTTGTTATGGATATATGATCAACCTCAAGGTATTGCTCTTTTATTTAGGAAACTTAGTTACTTAAAGAAGAAAAAAACAAACGGTGGTGGCAAGAAGTAATGTAAAAGTAGTACTAAGATAACCTTCTGCATCATGATAGAACTAAGCATGTTGAGGTAGATTACTTTATGAAAGAAAAAGTTGAAAATGGAACTATATGTATTGAATATATTCCAACCTTAGGTTAAGCAACATATATCTTGTCTAAAAGCCTTTGGAAACCTGATTTTGAGTGATTACTTGACAAATTTGAACCATTTAACATCTACAGTCGAGATTGAAATGGAATGTAAGAAAATATTAAATAATTAGATATAATGAGTTGATAAGAGGTAGGTCTAGTAGGTATATGATCAATATTGTATTTAAGCCTTTGTATTATTTAGACCCTTAGCTCTAAAGATTGATGTAAGTTATGTACTGGTATATAAACAACCCTTCTATAATAAGAACATAGTTATAAGGACTATTTTTCATAAGTAGTGTCTAGTGCTATATACTATCTCTTTCCTTCTATTATCTTTTTTATTTATCATAGAAAAGATTGATGTCATGGACTTGGAACATGAGTCAATAGATGCTAAAATGCTTAGGTTAATGCCAATGACTATGAACACTTTAAGACTATTTGTGGAACAAGTAACCATATGCTTTACGTGAGAAAATTATTATGAATTATTATTTTTGATAAATTTACTTGCATTGGGTTACTATATGCTTTTTATATATTCATATGGTTTATTTTCTTTAGGACTTTTAACTGAAAAAACTTATGAATTAGGTTATTAAAGTACCTCATATTAGTTAGAAGGATATTGGAGATCTGGAGAATGTTAAGAGGGAGCTTCAAGAGGTGATTGCTATTGCAGAATTGTTTTTCCACTTAAATTTTTTGTTCTTCTTTTTTCATGTTATAGCATCCTAGTTACGAACTATATGCATGTCTTATAGGATATTTAATGGGAGAGACAGAGTGAGAAGTTTGATATAATGCTGGAAAACGATGATGTTGTGGTAGAGATCAAGCCAAAATGTTTTGAAGAATCAATGAAGTTCGCTTGTAGAATTGCAAATGATGCCACCATTTGTAAATACCAAACATTTTCTTAGACCTTGCAACAATTTGGAGGGTTTGGATAAGAATTCAAGTTTACTACAACTATTGGTAGAGCCCCTTTATCTTATCTTTTTATGGAATTTACTAGTGAAGCTAACGTAGATGACCTTTATGTTTAATATGGTAGATGTGTCATATGCTTATTTTCTTAGCCTTATAAATAATTTAGGTTTTAATTTTTGTTTTAGGAAAACTACTATTAGATTATTTATTGAGCCTTTTAGCCATTGAAATATAATTGGCTTAAGCTAAGACATTTTTTTGATACTTTGAAGGTCAAAATGGATTATCTTAAATCTCCATATAAACTTTAGCGTGATCCACTAGGGATTATTATCCATAACCAAACTCCATTTTTTATAATTAAGTTTATTTAATCTTTATGTCCATCTTACCTACTTTACTATGATTGGTTGGATTGTTAAATAACTTTTAAGACAAGGGAGGGTTTGAGAATTTCCATTAGTTTTTATCAATTTCCTTTTGATAACATGAGCTTTAGAGATTCAAGGATATGCCATTCATAAGATATGTTTAGCAGAATTAACATATGGAACATTGACTTGTTATTTACTGATAAAAAATAGGTACATATATAGTACAACTTTTGATGAAGATAATATACAATTCATGATGACTTATGATGATGGTATACTTATATAATTAAAAGATATCTATAATTAGAAAATTTTAACAACTCAAAATTTTATTTATAATGTTTTCCTTATCACCCTCTTGCAAGTTGTACAAGATTTGAAAGAAATGACAAAGTGTTTCTATTCAATTTCAATGTAGCAATAATTAAATTGATAAATGATGTATAACTGCTCATAATAAAAAAATCATCAATATATATCAAACAAAAAAATTGGGTCGAGACTTTGGATAAAAAAGCAAAGAGTTATCTCTCTTTAAACCTTTAAATCCAAGAGAAACTAGAGCTAATGTGAAACATTTAAACCATTATTAAGGAGCATGTTTAGGCCATAAATTGATTTTTTTAATTTGCAAACATAAGCAAGAAAGAGGGGAAATAAAATCTTGTGGTTGAATAATAAAAACATCTTCTTCACATAAGATACATCCAACTGCTCGACTTCCCATCCTTTAGATAAAGCAAGAGATAGAATTAGCTGAATAGTGGATGGTTTAATGACTAGATTGAATGTCTCTGTATAATCAACTCCAAGTCTTTGATGAAATCCCTTGACAACAAGTTAGCTTTAAATCGATCTTAAGTGCCATCCGCCCATCCCTATAAAGTCTGATGTGAGAAACAATTTACTTCCCACTACATTCTGCTTTGAATTAGGAGGAATCAGTTCCCGTTCTTTATTTCCCATCACACCATTACATTCTTTTGGCATTGCTTGATGCCATTGAGTTGATTTAACAACTTCATTGCCATTTTATGCTTTTAGAAAAACAAAATCTTTAGGTTTTAAAGAGCCGATTCATAATGTAGTAATTGTGTTATAGGTACGATTTGGGTTGTTATATTAATTTGAGTAGCTGGATAAGTTTGCAATAAGAGATAAACTTATTGATTTTGGAGGGGATTAAGATGAAGGTTTTAATTCATTTATTTGAAAAAAGACGTTGGGTTATAGTTGAAGAAGGAATTGATGATGGATAAGATTGGGTAAAGTTGAAGTTATTTGTAACAGGTAGGGATAACGTAGAATCGATTTGGATTAGGAATGGAAGCCGGAGATAAGTCCTTGTCATTGGCATGCAACACATCTAGAGAGAGGAAAAGAAGCTCCTAGTTATAGAAAACAACATGACGTGAGATAACCAATTTTGAGGAAGATAAATCAAGACAGATAAATCTTCTATGAATTTTGTTATAACCCATAAAGCACATTTTTTAGAACATGGAGGAAATTTATTTTGTGAGTATTGTCTAAGCCAAGGATATCATAAACACGAAAAAACATGCATATTTTGATAATCTGGATTTTTGTGAAATAATTTTGAAGAATGAGTTTGTAAATTAAGAATAGAAGTTGGCAATCTATTAATTATATACACTCGATATCAAAGACATATGTCTAATATTTGTTAAGAACATGAGAATGTTGCAACAAAGTCAAAATAGTTTCTACTATGTGCTTGTGTTTTCTTTCTACATAACGTTAGAGTTTTTGGGCATGAATTGCACTACGCAATTCTATTTTTAGGAAGAGATCTAAACAAAGCTTGGAATTCACCTCTATAGTTTGCTTGAAAAGACTTTATTTTACTATGAAAAAAATTTTCAACTAAATTTCTAAATTTAACAAACACACTGAGAAATTCATATTTATATTTCAGAAAATAAATCTAACTATATTTACTGTAATGATCATAGAAAAAGATATAGCAATGACTTCCATCATTCGAAGGAATTGGGGATGGTCTCCAAACATCTGAATATATTAATTTTAATGGTTTAGAGGCATGAAAATCTGATAAAGGAAATGATAACTTATGAATTTTGTTAACATTACAAGCATGACAAGCAAACAGATTTTTATTACTAACAAAAGGAATTTTTAAATTTTGGAGAGCCTATATAACTATTTTCATATTAGCATTACCAAGAATAGAACGTCAATGACAAAGACTATGTGCCACTATAGCTTGAGGAGGGATCAATAAGTATAGAATAAAGACCACAATCATTCAATCTTATATGGATCAACTCCTTTATATGGATATTCTTAACTTCAAAATGGTTTGGGAAAATTTTAAAAGATACATTGTTAGTAGTTGTGAAATAATAAGTTGAAATCAAATTAGTGTAGGTAAATATGAATATGTAAAATATTATTTAAATGAAAAGAATGATTTTTAGAATGACATATAAAAAAGCTAATATTAGAGATTATGAGAGATCTACCATTTCCAATTTTGACCTCATCAGGACCTTGATATTCAAGATGTAAAGATAAGTTTTTAAGAGCAGGTGTTAAGTGATGTTTTATGCGAGTATCAATAACCCATTGTTGGCTATTATTTGATGTGGAAGTTTATATAGCTCAGTTGGTGACTGATTTTGGAATCTAAAAAGATTGTTGGCAGCTATATGAACTACATCACAAAAAAGGACATTGTTTTCCATAATTCCCAAATTGTAACGATTATGACATTGAGAAGTTTGCATGTGAGGTTTGTAATTTAGAGAAAAATTTAGACCTAAAAATCATCCAAAATTAGGTAGATTTCCTCAGGCTTCACCACCTTGTCCCCTTTTACAAGATGAACTGTTGGTTGAACTATCTCTTTCAAATTATTTTTTAGTAGTTAAATCTTCTTTTTCACTAAGAAGAAGCCCAATAAGATCATTTGATGCCACAGTGAACAAATAAAAGAAGCCCATGAGGACCCAAGCCATTGACTCTCACTTGAATCAAATCATCTTTAGTAACTAGGTAACCCAAGGCAGCCAGCTGATCAAACATGCTTTTTACACACATTAAGTATACTATGCAATTGTTTCAAAAGCTTCCTTTGATAATTTGAAAAACCAAGACTTAATGGTACTAGCTTGAGCTTTGGAATGAGAAGCATAAGCAATGGTTAATTTTTACCAAGCTGAACCAAATTTCCATATATGGATTTAATGATCCAACTCAACACTAATTGATCCTTTAGGAATCATGAGTGATAGGCTAGATTCGGTTGATTATTGTTAAGAAATTGAGGTGGAGGGTCAATAGAGCCATCCACATGACCTGCCATAATAAATACTTATTTGTAGAAAGTTGATTGATAATTGGTGCGGGATATTAGGTAGGGACTGAATGCTTGAAACTAATGTAATGATGACAGTAATGCCGATGGAAGATGCCATGAAATCAAAGAAAAATAATTGAGCTATTTAGTTTTTAAACCTGTTCTTATACCATAAAAAAAATTAAGAGATGGAATATTGGCTTCTTGTTCATTAACAAGAATAGATACATATATATAATACATCTCATGATAAAGATAAAGTGTAACTCATGATGACTTATAATGATGATAATCATAATACATCTCAATAAAAAAAATGCATTTCTATAATTAAAAAGATTATAACAACTCAGCCCTTATCTATAATGATTTTCTTATCAACACTGAATAGATTGCATTACATCTATCAAATATTATGTGGTATGAGTAAGTTGCCTCCAGGTTTTCTCTTGCTTGGTTCTTTTACTCAGAATAGGTGAATATACTTGCGTACCCCGACCGAATCATTCTAAAAGCGGACATAGCAAGTAGCGTACGGTTACCGTTGTGGAAAGTTTGTGCCATTTGTGTGGCAGTACTTAAAGATATAAAGAGAGGGGCTGCAGAGGAATGAAATGGGATTATAAAAAAAAAAGGCTGGGCCAAGGCATACCAGTAGATACATTTTGTCACTGTGAGTCTCGTGTATCAAAAATTCCGAAGCTACATTGATTGAACCGAAAGTTTTCATTGATTGGGGGATACATTTTGCAAGCTATGCAATGGGTTGGTTATGCATGTCCCAGCTCCAGTCCAGTCGATGAGATTGTTGCGTCAGGCAGTGTAGAGGACCAATTATTCATTCACTAAAAAAGCTGAGTCAGGCCTTTCATAGGGATTGCTGCAGATTTTTTTCTTTCTGCTATTTCTGATATTTTTGCTACTCAAACCAGTATGCTCTTCTAGAAGAAGGCCTCCACCTGCACTCACAAGGATGGTCATGTATTCAGTTTAAAATCTGTGTTCACTTGGCAACTTCAGTGAAAAAGCTCTCTTGAAAATTTGTATTGCATTGGCCATCCCTTTGGAGCTTCATTGTGCAAAGGAACTTGACAAACTGCAAAGCCATTTAACGTTTTGGTTGAGAGTACCTGCTCTCGCCAACTCTTACTGACAGCATCGTCCTTTCCGATTCACTATTCTAGTGTCTCCTTGTCAAGTATTTTGCTTCTTTTTTCATATGGATATGGTACGGATTCCAAATTTTCTTTTGAAGTATGTAAATAGTATTCACAGTCATTACTTTTAAATAAATATTGAGGGCTTGAGTGGTATCAATGTTGTTTTTTATTTTGGTTTTTAACATAAAAATCGATAAAGACAACACACTAATACAGCACAGAAATCGAGGATAAAACACAAAAATCAATACAAATATATCAAAACAACAACTAAAAATTACAACTCACATACCAAACGACTCCTGATTTACGTAAAAAGAAACTCGTGGTTAAATAATTGCATGCTTGTAAGTTTTACCTTTAAAGTTATGATACAAGTCTTGATTGCCCAATTCATGTCAAGTAGGTTCAAAGGAGTTTCTTTGTGCTTAATCATATGACCCATCTAGTAGTAATGCGGGAAATGGGGAGTCATGTCTCTAATACCAAAAACAAAGGGCAAAGAAATGAAATTTTGTGGACACTAACTAAGACATATGAATTTAGGTAGAAAATAGATGACAAGGGTATTGATTAGACTAAGCCACTTTATGGGGGACAATCCCACATGCAAAACCCAATCACTAATGCTATATATTCACTGAGTAATATGATTGTACTTACACTTTTGAAGGCTCTTGTCATTGGCATTTTCCAAACTCTCCATTGTGTATTGATCTTAAAGAAGGGTAACACCGGACCCCCTTTAAAAAATATAACCAATGATATTTTGGGTTTTTTTTTTGTCATTATATAAATTAGGTTCTTTTATAATAGAAGTAGCCCTCATCTTTTTTCAAACGTCAAAACACTTAAATTTAGGATCTCTTGATTTTAGAGAAGGAATGCAAGTTGTTTAAGTTATTGCTTCAACCTCTAATTTTTGATAATTGAAAATATGATTAAATTTATTCAAATGACCTATAATGATAACCTAATTTGAAAAAAAAATATTTAAATCAATTTGACAAAAAACTTATTGTTTATGGTTTCATATATATATATATATGGTAGTTAGTTATAGCACATGATTCACATTCATTTTGGAATTATCTCATAACTAAAGGTGTTATGGAAATACAAAGTATAATACAAATATGATGAATGAAGGCATTACAATCCAATTTTGATTTGCAGATTTTGTAAGCATATTTAGGTTTAGAATGTTTCCATAATAATATATCTGATGTCTTCTTTTAATAGGTATAACTTCAGTGTGGCAAGTTAGATCAGATGTCCATTACTTAATTATTTAAAACCAAAAAGAAAGTACTATGGCTAAGGAGATAAGGGCCACCGTCGATTTAATTAAAATTTTAGATTCTAGTTTCATAAATAACTTTTAGAGAAATACTTATTTTTTATTTATATTTTTTAAACATAAAAATTGAAACAATAATGTATAAAAATTAATAAAAATATACAAAACTGATAAAAACATATAAAAAACGATGAAAATTATTTTTATCAGTTTCTACTTTAAAAAAAATAGAAATAAAAAATAAAAATAAAAAACTGAATCAAATTAATCTTAAATTTACATTTGAACAACCCTATCTCTAAAGTTTTTTAAGCTAAAAAGCTTATATTCTATAGAATAAAAGGTGCAAAACTCCTTGTTCAATTTGAAATTATTATGTATCCATCCACACTTTTTTTGAATTAACTAAATTCTAAATAATATATATTTATGTTGTTAAAAGCTTTGATATCAAGTCAATTTTTAAATTTCATAAATATTTATTTCAATTTTAATACATATAATTCTAGCTCAAACTAGTCTTTTTTAACTCAATAATTATAGAATTCTATATCAATTTTAGATTTGTTTAAAGTAAATTATTGACTTAGTTTAAGCTAAAATCTATGTTACATTTCATAAACTATTTTACAGAAATGTTAATTTTACATTTTAATAAACTTATTAAAAAAATCTTAAGTTCTAGTATATAAAAGCTTTTATACATGTATTTAAAAAAGTGCGTAAAATTACTTCTTCAACATAGAATCATTATTTCTTTTCACACTCTTTTTAGAATGAAATAAAACTCTAAATTTTATATTTATTGTTTTAAGAGGATTTACATTGATAATCAGTTTTATTCTTCAAAAGATTCTTTCTTCTAATTTTAAATCATATATTCATAATTCTTTGATTCCTTCAACATGCTTTTTAATTTCAAAACATGTTTTATGTATGTTTCGTAATTATTTAATAATTTATTTATATTATTTTTAGATATAAATAAATTAAATTTTTTGATGAAATTTATATTTATAAATATATTGTATATTGTATTTATAGCAATCAAAACGTATTTCTATATTTTCTAAGTTAGCATTTTTGTATTCTATTTTTCATTGAAGAGTTTTCGTGTCTATCTTACCTAACCTTGTTTGAACGACCGTGAATTTCCTATCCTATGCATAACTTGACATTGATTTCTTTTTTTCTGAATTTAGGAGTCGGCACTCATCAAAATGCCATAAAAAAACAGCACATAATGGTAACAACTAGCATATCAAATCATA
>JAOXYD010000005.1:25121977-25133318 GCA_028565735.1 Pinacopodium congolense
GGGGTAGAGAGGACATCATATCAAATCATACACGTAGATATGTACCAATCATGTCTATGGCAACATACCCATACTACCCCACCTCCATTCCTCCTTTTTTTCTTCTCTTTATAATTATAAGATCTAAGCCACCAATATGCATAGGATGGGCCCCCTTACCACTACGATCATGTGATTCTCCAAATAAGGTTTCATCATTAAACTGTTCCTATGTGCTTAAACAGAATATGATGTCTCATTTATGTCCTCCACTTGAGCATTTCAACTTTAGAGAAGCTCAACTCAGGGCAGTTGTGTTCCTCGGCCTTACTAAATTATGGACACTTTTCCTTCATTTTATTCACTTTAGTTTTCTTTCTTTGTCTTTGGTTTCTTCTGCTATCCCCACTTTCGAAGCCACTTCCCTTGTATTACTTAGTATTTATTAGTTTTATTAGATTAACATCGTTAATTTGTCAAGGTAATATGACCAAGTTAACTAGACCTTAACATTAATTCTTTAATCTTTTTAACATATGAAAACATTATATTATTACCCGCAATATTGACTTGCTGAATTTGGAATTAAAGCCTTGCTTTTTACCAAATCGAGAGAGTGTATACCTACTTAATTTGTAATATCAATTGAGTGCATCAAAGTGGAAGCAATATCTTTTAAAACAAGAACCTATTTTTGAAAAAGTTCTGCTCTTCCAGACAAATAAGGGTAAAAGATTGATGATGGGATGGACCAAAAACATCAGTAATATGCATAAAAAGATTCTCAGTGAAGTCGAAAAAGATGCTATATCGTAATGAAGGAAGGGGATACTCAACTAAATTTTGTAATCAACGACCATTATTTCATCATTTGCACTGGAATGCTTAGTGGATCAAATAAACAGGGCCAGTTTCAGAAAGGGAATCTATTGTTATGGGACAACTGACAAAATGGTAGCAGAAGATAATATTCCAAAATGAAATATATACTTTAAAAAAAAAAGGTGAATACACACACTTACTAATTAACGAGGCAGGCGAGACTATACAGAGGGAATAACCAAATTAAGAGTTTGCATTTAGTAATTAAATAATATTAGGCTCAAATATCACTAGAAGAGAGAAAAGATGTAATTTCTTAATTTCTAACTCAAGATGCTAGGAAATTAATGTAACTACAGTATCATATAACAATGAGTCGATTACATTAAAAAAAAACGTTGTAGTATTGTGGTCAAACTATAGTATCCAATAATGTTAACCTAAATGTTCCATAGATATCTATGCCTATACGAATATTAAATGTTTTTATAAATCTACTATGGCATCTGCAAGCTATACCTGTTATAGATGGTACAGGACTCCTCTTTCAAACCCTAGTATTTGTTCTGGTCATCAACACGTGCGTCTTTCCGACTTTTTATGTGCCTCCTCCTCAACTCATAAGAACCAATTTGACAATTGCCATTTCCTAACAAATTACATAACATAGGGTTACATCCATGTTTCAACCTTGTCAGTAATGCACGTGTTTTTTCTTCCACTCTGGGTCCTACCCTTTGCCTTATTTTCCAACCTGCTTCCATTCCCATCAATTGATTCACACACAGTGTGTGTATATATATATATATATATAAGCAAATTCTAATCTTATGAATGACATAAACTATTAGAAAAGAGTCTGTCTTCTGTGTGACATTGGTTGCATTAGATGGTCAGAAAGCATGAAAATTCCATGGATCCGTGTAAGAACTGGATTGAAAATTACACTTGCTTTATGTTCATATGCTATTATTTTTTGTGGTCATTTATTTATACGATGGTTGGATTCATTGTCTTGAGAATTAATAGGTTCATAAAAATAAGTTAATTAAAAGAGAGGGGCAATATGATATTTTTATATTATTTAATCGTCACAAATTATACTGAAATTTTTTTAATTATATTTAAGCCGTATGGACATAATGTTTTGACTTTAACTATTACAGAAACTAAATAAGTAATGGTTAATACGTATCTGTACGTGTATTTTAGTAATATATATATTATAAATATTGAGTGTTTCTTAAATTTTTGTATACATAGCAATTATTGTTGTATCTTATAATGATCATTAGTGATTGTTACAATTTAAAATATTAAAATTACTTTGTAAAATGATCTAAATTATCCTTTCTACAACAATTTAAATAATTTTACTCTGATAATTACTAATGACTATCATTAAAAGTTCCACCAAACATTTTCTGAACTCTATTAAATTTGGAGTTAATGTAGAGTGTTTTTTGAGACTTTGTTGTGGTTATCTTTTTTAGTTGAGGCAACACAGCAGGCAGACAGTGACCGACAACTCATGACCTATGTGATATAACACATGAGAGGATGGCTTTGAAACTATATCCCAACTTCAGGCACGATTCAACCCTTGAGAGCTTGCTCATTGCAGGGACCCCGTGGGCTTCCATGTTTCAAACCCTTTCATGGTACGATGACACGTAGTCATATATCTTGTCTTAGTGATGTATTTATTAGACAACAACAGTTTTAATCACCCTAGCTACCTAGCTAGATGAAACCACAGAAGCATTAAAAGAATTTAAGAGAGGAAAGGGAAAAAAGAAAAGAAAAGAAAAGAACATGGATCATAATAAAGAAGCAGTCCATGTGAAAATAACATGGACATTCGTGGGATGAAGCATGCATGGCAGAGTAAAAATGAGGAAATGTCATGGTCAAAACATGGGGACCATGAATGGCAGTAGGACTTTGGGAGGGCCGCACGAGGGGGCACTGAGAGTGTAGGGCTTTTGGTTCAGAGATATATACATTCACACACACACACACACACACACACACATATATATATATAGATAGATAGAGAGGCGTAGTTGTATTGTTATAGTTGTACTATATAGATCGATCGTCATTCATCTCTCACGCTTCCCTCTTATTAGGATTCTCGCTGTCTGTTTCTGACCATTGCTGTGAACCCCACCACCCACATCTACTATGCCTTCTCTTCTTCTTTATACCTCTCATTCTACATATACAGTTTCACCCACTTCTCATTCACTACCATCTGTTTCATTTATTATACATATCTTTCCACCAAGTAGATAGGAAAAAGGGCGTCCCCTTAAATGTCGAAGTCAACTTAGAAGGTTTTCCATGATACCTTTTTTAACAAGAGAATTATGCAACTTACTAAGTTTTTAACAAAAAAAAACTTTGATTCGTCACGTAAAATTATAAGAAATTTAGAGAATTCATAACATAAGACTTTTAATGTTAGAAGACTTTCAGGATGTGACACTCATAATACTTCAATCTTTCCTTTACACTTTCTTCTGGTCATGTCACAGCTGTCTCAAGTATGTATCCTTCAAGTTGTGCCTGACATGGAAAGGTACATCGTTGTAGAATAAAGATTCTAGAGCCCGTACATACTTTACATCCTGTGCTACATTAGAGAAGAAATTATATATATTCTTCTATTTGTAAAAAAAAAAAAGAAAAAAAGAAAAAACACTAGAAAGCTGGAATCCGACTCAGGAATTAAGGTAGTACATGTTGAAAAGCTAACAAACGAGAAATATTTTTGGACTTTACCTGCTAGGGTTATGCTTTTCTTGGGGATGATTGAGGGATAAGAATTAAAAAGTTTGATGTAGATATGGAATTTGAAATTTAGGTTTCCTGTACAGTGTATCCCCCAAAAAGGGCATCTTTACCAATCATATCAATTGTGAAAGGTAGCCCGGGAATTCTCATCCTGTATACAAACTAGAAAGCATTGACGCATATGTTCTTGTTCACAGCTATCACTAACGTCTATCTATTCCCATCTTTGTTCACACCAGTCAATTCAACTCAAAATACCAATTTGAACCCAAAATAGATTATTTCATGAATCGATATTTGCCAAGTTGCTCTTAAATTCATTTGCTTGGCTCTTGTGAACATTCTTAACAATTTCGTATGTGAATATTGAAAATTATGTAGACTATCTAACTTAAGGAGTGAAGAAATTAATAAATTTTTATATTTTCTCAGAGAAATTGGGACAAATTATCATATATCATACCAGTAGCCTTCCCTTTTTTCCATTTTAACTTTATAATGTATGGTGGGATATGATAACTTGAAGAAGGGTAGTTTATTACTTTCACCATATGTATTCCATTCAACAAAGATAAGACTTTAGTCCTAGGAATGAATTAACCCCGATCTTTTTTTGCTTGGTTGAAAACATAACTCATGTCAACATCCAAGAAAAAGCTTTGTCACGTCAGGAAAGTGTGCTTTATATGATTTTGATCCACTTCTTAAACCAATCATATTGATTTCAACTCTAAATTACACTTACTTTTCTCTGTTAAGTCCAAAGTAATCAATAGAATGTGGGAACTTTTGTTGGTTCCATAAAGTGGGTGGAAGCTATCATTTGGTATACCTCACAATTAATGAATATCACATGATCTCAGACACGACGTGTGCCCTTCTAATAAATTTGTATATTACCATCCTAACCCATGTCAAAGATAGATCTGTTGCTGCCTCCCACAGAAACACCAATTCAGGATTGGTGGGTTTTCAGAAGACAAGACTATAAAAAAACTAAAATTAAGGATATGGTCCATGCAAAATCATTTGAAAATTGTTGCTTGCCTCTTGTCTGATGTCCCCTTAACTTAAAGCCTTGCTTGTAATTTGTCATGTTGGATTAGTATATCGTATTCATATAGGATTTGGAAGGTGGGGACTGAGGAAGCCATTGGTAATTAATGGTTCAGGGTACTGGAAACTGTTCATTTCTATTGACCATACTATTCATTTGTATTGGTGATATTGCAAATGTTTTGAGAGATTGACTCCTAATGCTGTTCACAAATTGTCTTGAGAATGTGACTATTTGGAACTATTTTTCTGACCGTGTTTCCACCCTACTAAACACACACTAACTTTGGCAGAAGCAGAACAGCAAAAGTTATTGGATATTTGACCTGAAAAAGAGAAGTAATAATTTCCAAAAAAAAAAAAAAAGGAATAACATTTCCCGGGCCTGCAAGAATACGGTATATCAAGCAAGAAACCAAACTCGGAAATTTCCTGACATACTAATAGAGATCGGCCTGTAAACCTTCCTTTCTACCATTAGGCATCTTCCATCATTGAATTCTCATGGTGACAACAGTGGATCAAAAATGAAAAAAGAGAGAACATAAAGAAAAGGAGAAGAAGAAGACGGAGATGAAATGAAAAAGAAAAAAAGAGGCCCTGCACTTACCCAATGGTGACTGTGATTCAGGTCAGAAGAACCGAGACTCTGCATTTGTTAAGGCCCAGAAAAATGGAAATGGAGAAGAATATATAAAGCTTAAAATTTCAGTAGGAGCAAAAATAGAAGGGGACAAGATGATTAACAGATCCAAAAGAGAGGCCAAATTCATGAAAAAGAAAAAGATATAGATTCAGGAGCTGCAGAACTTGGCAATAAATGAAAGCTGCATTTCTATTAATTACACTCTAACGTACATATACATAAAAAGGTTCAAGGACTCAAGGTTCTTTTTTGCTTTTTTGGGTTTCTAATCCAAGTAAAAAATTGCTTCTTCTTCAACTCTCGCCGCATTCACGTTCATGCCAGCAAACAAGCATGGCAACGCAACGCCGGAGGATGTAGAACTTGGCACGCTGTTTCTTCACCAGATGGCTGCACTTCTGACCGAAAGATGAGTTTGGCTTGTGCACGTGTTGGTCATTAAAGCTTGAACTCGTTTCTTTGCCTGCCATGAAATTGAGTAAAACCCTCTTGGGTCTAGGCAGAAGCTAGTTTAGTAGTACAGCAACAACAACAACAACTACTAGAATCAGTAAGTATAGAGGACAGAGGTGTTATTGGCTTGGTATGTATTTATAGATAGAATTAGACTTCTTTGCATCTCTGCGTTGGGCTTTCCCTAGTTTTTTGTTGTTGTGGGGGATCACCATTTCAGCCCAGCTCTCGAGTTCTCAATATCTCAAGACACAGTGTGGACCAATTTGTAGTACTGTTTTTTACGCTAAAGTTGGCAGAGACATCTTGTCCTTGTAGTTGTGGTACAAAATATTGCAATTTAACGATGTAATAATTCGTTGAACATTAAACTCCGTTCAAATTAATGCCTTAGCCAGAGATTCTAATTATGCAAGAGAAATTAAGAGTAAGCAGCTCTTAGAACTTGGGGGAATAAGGTCGATGTCACATGTACGATTTAAGTTCCAACATCTAAGAGACGCCATCAAGATTTTGATGATGTAAGTTCAAGCATGCTATGACAATGAGTAGAACTCGTGACCATAATAAGATGGACAGACATATAATCCTCAAATTTACCTTCTCCACACAACTAAAAAATATACATAAACGTAGTAGTTCTTTATAAATGAAAACATGATGGCTTGATGATCTTTATTGTATACTTTTTTAAAAATAATTTAAACTTGGATGACTAGACTAAATCAATAAAAATAATTTTAAAAAATCTCTTATCTATCTCTATAGTCCATTCATATCATGTTAAAATTTAAAATACATAAATAATTGACTATGATATTTATTTCAAACATAATTACACTATATCATGTCTTTTTAAAAAAATTAAAATTAGTTGAATCTCATCTTTAATTTTTATTGTATGAGATTAAATTTTCTGAGGTACGGTAAAGAACTATAGTTAAATTAAGGTAATTGCAATGAATATTTTTGGTTAACCTAACATCAACTCTTTATTGAATTAAATTTATATTCATTTAATTAGATTGGTAATCCGTACATGGTAAATGTTTAGTTAATTCCGTATATTTTATTGATTACGTTAATATTTCCTTCTTTAAGCTTTGTCCCTTAATGCGGATTGAACCCCTCTGCATGTTTCGAGCCACGCTTACCCATTTGAAAGCCGCAACAACCACATACTAATGATTACTAGGAACCAAGATTGCATTGATTTTACAAATCGTAGGATTTGTAGTTGAGTTTAGGAGGACAATCAAATAATTGCTACCAATCATTAATGACATTAATTAGCCGTTGCATTGTCAAAATCATTTATACTCAACACATTAATCAGTGTCTCTTCAATATGTCGTCTTTGTGAATTGCAAGTTTAGTTTGGGAAGGAAGACGCAGCAATAAAATTTGCATCCTCCATAATATATTTCAAGAATGAAGGGCAATAATTTACATATCATAATCGTTGGCTTGGAGTGAACTTTTCATTTTTCCTTGTTACATATCGTACTCCTTGAGTTTAGGATTTCAGCGCCCTGAAGATTGTGACGTGCATGTCTTCGTGAATAAAGCTCTTTCCAAGTTGCTTAACTAGGGAGGGTTTATGTAGATATAAGTGATATTATAGACTTTAATATTGTGTTATTGTGTTGATTTTCTGTTGTATTTAGTAGCTGGAGTATTCTTTATTTAGTTGACTATATTTAGTATTAATGAGCTGACACTAAGTATATATTGTTGAGTTTGTATTATTTTGGTATACACTATATAAACTTAAAATGTATTATTCTTTAGGTTAAGAGAAATAATAAAGCTGCTCACTTTATTTATTGATATTTCTTTGTACTCTCTGTTTTAGAGTTTAATAAGCATAGATCTGTTGAAATCAATTATGGTATTAGAGCAGTGTTGAGATCCAACAAGACCGATTAATCATGGTGACTACATCTACATCGACGACATCACGCGAATCGGTGGTTAGGGTTACATAAGGTTGAATCAATTGCGACGATGATCCCTTACACCTCCACAGGTCCGATCATCTAGGGATGATTCTTGTTACCACTCTCTTGAACAATGCTAACTTTCTATCATGGCGTAGAGCAATGAGAATTGCTTTGGAAGTCAAAGTGAAGCTCGGTTTCATCGACGATAGATGGTCGAAGCCAGATGAAACGTCACCAGAGTATGATATCTGGTGTCGAGTTGACCTAATGGTAGCATCCTGGACCTTGAATTCTATTTCTAAGGATATAGTAGATTCTTTCTTATATGCGACTTCTGCTAAGGATCTTTGGAGTGAACTAGAAGAAAGATTTGGCTTTTGTAATGGTCCTTTTTTTATATCAACTGAAATGAGAAATTAGTTCTATTTCTCAAGAGATTTAATGATGGTGAAGTATTTTACCAAGTTAAAACATTTATGGGATGAACTGTATTGTTTAGAACTAATACCTGAGTGTAATTGTGGAGTTACAAAGGCTATGATAGAGTTAGACTTGAATGACAAATTAATGCAGTTCTTAATGGGGTTAAATGAGGAGTATGACATAGTTAGGCATCAAATTTTCGTAATGGAGCCACTGCCTAGCATTAACAAGGCATATTCCACGTTAAAGATAAAAAAACATAAGGAGATTGATGTCACTTTTACAAGTGAGACTGAAAATGCAATGATGACTCAAACACAGTAGAGCAAGGGGGTAGGTAGAGGATTTCAGAAGAAACAGGTCAACAAAGATGAATTATATTGTGATTTTTACAGGATGAAAAGGCATATTAGAGAGACATGTTTCAAGATTCATAGGTATCCATGATGGTCCAAGGGTTAAAAGACAAGAAAATATAGAAAATAAGTCGTTGTCCAATCTACTAAAATCATTATTAGATGTTAAAGCTCGAGCACATAATAATTTAGACTTATGGGCAGACATTGATATCTTAATTCAATAAGGCATTGAACATTTTTTTCAGAGGGCAAAGCAAGGCAAGCAGTGGAGACAATAACAAAATCAACTTTTCTCACTTTGAAGACTTTACAGGTAGCGTAATCCATCAACGTTTAAATTCACTTGATTTAATTGAGCATGATTTTTTTATAGTAGATACTGGAGCCTCTAATCATATGTGTAATGATTTGACTTTCTTAAAAAAAAAACTTAAACCTGTTATCAAGTATACTCCTGTTCATTTACCTAATGGAACTATTAGGCTTGCGAACTATATAGGAGATATTGAACTTAGTTCCAAAATTGTTTTGACCTCTGCTTTTGCATGTTGCCTCTTTTAAATATAATCTTCTCTTTATGAACAAACTTACCATCACAGTCCATGTTAAATTCTACTTCTTTGCCACCTTTTGCTTTCTATAGGATCTTATGAGTGATCAAATTTTTGCAATAGGTAAACTAATTATTGGTCTTTATGTTTTAGATAAACATTCTTTCTTACTAGAAATGATACAATGTTATACTAGCAATCTAGATAGAATTTCGGAAAAATTAGCTCATTGTTTTCATGTTAGTGTTGATGATTGTTGGCATAGAAGATTAGGACATCCTTCTTTTCTTGCAATAAAACACATCAATGTTGTTCTTGATAGTGTACATATTCAAGAAGAAGTTTCTCCTTGTGATGTTTGTCACTTGTTTAAACAAAGTAGACTGGTTTTTCCAAAAGGCAATATTAATAGTACAACCTGTTTTGAGCTTGATCATATGGACATATAAAGTCTATATAAACAAGATTCTTTGAGTGGAGCTCATTATTTTTTGACTATTGTTGATGACTTTAGTTGATCCACATGGACTTTTTTTTTAGATGTAAAACTTAGGTCACTGATATCTTTCCTAAGTTTTTTACACTCATTAAAAATCAATTTTAGATCACTGTCAAAGTTATTCGAATTGACAATGGAACTAAATTTACTAATCATTCTTGTCACAGTCTATTTTCTTCTTTAGGGATTATATATCAAAAAATAACTCCTTATATACTTCAACATAATGGTGTTGTTAAAAGAAAACATCACCATCTTTTGCAGGTGGCTAGAGCTCTTAAAACAAGAAGACAATTTCAAGTTATATTGTTACACTTCATAAAGCCTCCTTAATCCCAGGGAGTTCTTCTTTTCTCATCCCCTAAACTATGTTTTTATTATCTTTGGACACTGAGGACAATGTCCATTATAAGTGTGGGGGTGGGGCTAGTTTGATTGAATTGAAAAATCTTGAAAAGTTTTTGCATTTGTGCACTTGAACTTTTGTGATGAATGTTGAACTAAGTTATTCTATCATAGTAGTTAGACTGAGATTGAGTTGTATGCTTAAATTTTGATTAGGTAGCTTGAGTAGAAGGTGAATCATGTAGAATAATTGCATAAACTCAGTTAAAAGTGATGAGGCAATGTATGAAATTTTTATAGATTTTCACATAAGCCGATGTGAGGTTTTGAGCCTATATGACTGCAGTTCATAGTCATTTTATCTTTTTTGTTATGTGATATGATCTCCTAGGTAGATTACCTCCAGAACTTGCATGGAATCAGTTTGAAACTATGAGATGCATGCTTTATGGATATGATTTAAGACCTTCTTTGTTTTGAACCCTTTAGCTTAAATGACCTACCATGTCATTTTTCCTTTTGCAAACCCCTTTAAGCCTTTTGACGATGTTTGTTTTGGTATTAATCACCTTACATTAAAACCTAAAAACCCTTTAGCCTTACCCTTTCACAAGTTAAATGAAGTATTAAGTAAGCAATTGATGTTTATGATTTAGGGATTCTTGTTTTATACTCTATTCTGAGATGATTTTTAGAGATATTTCTACTCGTATAGTTGCTAATATGTGCTACTATTGTTTTTCTCTTGTTTTTGGTATTATTCAAGTAAAAAAATATAAAAACAAAAAAGAAAAAAAATAAAAAATAAAAAAATAAAAAAGAAAGAAAAATCAAACAAACTATCATTTGTTAGTGATTAGTAGTTGTAATATGTTATATTCTTTTGTTTATCTCGGAATTGATATTGGGTTATCCCTTTTTATTTAGTACTTTATGAATACTTGTGAATAACCCTTTTGACCTTGTTGCCATACCTTAACCTAAACCATGTTACAACAAAGTAAAAGCCCTTTTTAATCGATTATAGCATGTAATCTATATGGTAGAGAATTGATGAATCTACAAGCCTATGGTAATGTAGTCTCTTAGAGAGGGTTTTGAGTGAAACACCAACCCTCACATACTAGAGTGATTTGAGTGAACGCCACTAGGAAATTCCATCTAAGTTTTATGTTTGATTTTTATCAATGGTGTCTTTATTTGACTTTGTTTATGTGTATTGATGAAAACCAATTATGATATATGCAGTAGCTGGATGCTTAAGTTTGCTGAAATTTAAATGATTGCATACTCTTGATTTTCATTGAAAATGAATTGATAGAATTTCTTGGTTGAGTTTAAATTTCTTTAGGACAAGCAATAGTTCAAGTGTGTGGGTATTTAATAGGGATGAATTTTATAGTATTTCTATATATTTTAAAATGCCATTTCATACCTATTTTGTTACTTAAATGCTTAATTTGTGT
>JAOXYD010000005.1:25133418-25171194 GCA_028565735.1 Pinacopodium congolense
TTGTGGGAAGGTGTAAGTTTTAGAAAGTTGAGTGGTGGAGAATCTGAATCTTGGGACCCCTTTTAATTAATACAATAAATATAATACAATTTTCATACAATATTTATACCCATTAATATCAATTTTCATATACATTCAATTTCACAAAACTTAATATAATTTTACTTAAAATTAAAACTCTCAATTCTAAAATCCTAATTCTACATAATTTCGAAATTAATTCAATCTATATATATCCATACCAAATTTTAACTCCTATAATGCTTAAAGTTAATAAATTAAACACTAATTAATAATTAATTAAATGAAAAATTAATAAAATGTGAAAAATCTCAAATCTTATAATTAAGAAATTTACCTATGTCTGCTCAAATTCTTGAAATTAGTTTATGAGAATGGAAGTGGGCATTAAGACGATGATATGCCTCCTACCACTTACTAGAATATGTTCTGAAACTTAAAAACTTGCTAGAATATGTTCTGAAACTTGAAAAGTCACCGAAAAATGATTTTGATACCAAATCTGTAGAGTTTGATGTTTTGTGATTTTTTTAGTATTTTGGGAAATAATTTTAAATTGTTGTAAAGGGATAGAAATAGTGGGTAAAAGATTAAAATCAAATTTATGAGTTTTCGGAGAAGAATTTGGATTTATGACAATTTTGGAGAGAGTCGAGATGAGAGAGAAGGAAAAGACAAGAAGAAAAATACAAAAAAGAGGTGATTCAGAATTTGAAAATTTTTAAGTGAAATATTTTACATTTTTATATATTTATATAATTATATATATTATAAATAAAATCACGAGCGTGACATTTAAAGTCAAAAGTTTATAAATTTACATACCGACCCCGGTTTTGGGCCGATATTTTAAAATCAAATTAAAATTGACTGGTACAACCTGATTATACCGATAGTAACCGATATTTTTATTGGATATAGTATTTATTAAATATATACTGTTTTTTAACTAATACAGTACAAACCAACAGACGGTATTAAAAACATTTCTTCTCTTCTTTATTGTTATTTTTCACTACACTACAATAATTGCATTTAATTTTTCATTATATATTTCAATTTATAAAATGTACCAAGGTTTTAGGCTTAGCTAGATATAAAGTGTACCAAAAAATCTACTTGAATGATTTCATCATCTTGTTTTATCTTGCTGATTACAGGGTCAAACTTCAATTGCAATGGTAGCTACCACTGGAAAGCCTCCATCTTACCTCTTCTTGTAAAGCCCAGAAAAAAAATAGCCTAACCTACCAAGCCCAAAACCCGGTCCAAAATAAAACAAATTAGGTTTAATAATAATCCCAGCATCTTCTTCTTCTTCTTAACTGTAACAGCCGACTCCCACCCCTCAAATTTTTTTCAGCCTTCTGCTCACCATCCCAAAGCCCTTTATTCTTGGTTGTGTTGAGTTTTGCAGCTACTTTATCAACCATTAAATCTTGGTAAGTGTGGTTATCATTTGAATGTTGTTGTTAGAAGTTGATTTGGGTTTTGGAGAAAAAAAAAATTCTAGACAGCC
The DNA here is from genome assembly GCA_028565735.1 of Pinacopodium congolense. Classification (NCBI taxonomy): domain Eukaryota; kingdom Viridiplantae; phylum Streptophyta; class Magnoliopsida; order Malpighiales; family Erythroxylaceae; genus Pinacopodium; species Pinacopodium congolense. The sequence continues at coordinate 25,134,959 of JAOXYD010000005.1, forward strand.
ATGGACAGGGAAGAGGATGGTAATAGGAAGGAAAGAAAGAAGAGAAGAAGAGAAGAAGAAAAGAAAAGGAAAGAAATAAAGAGAAGAAGAGGAAGAGAGGGGTGAGGAATTCAATAGAGAGAGGGAGGAGAGAGAAAGAAGCTAAAAAAAGAAAGTGAAAATCTGAAAAATAAAAAAGTTTAGGATGAAATTATAAAATTTGCAAGTTTAGGGATTATGTTGTCATTGTAGATATTTTGGAGAGATAAATAGGAAAAAGTGTTAGTTTAGGAAATTTTGGGGATTTTAGTAAAGTTAAGAATAGTGTAATAAATTAGAAAAAATTTTAAAGTTTATTTTTTTAGCTTAATTATTTTATTATTATTTAAGTGTTGGCAATAAATTGGAAGGAGAGCAAGATTAATTATAATTCAGAGTTTTCTATTTTCAGGTAAGGGAATTAATTAGAATATACTATATTTTGTATTTTTAATGTGAAAAATCAATTTTTAGGATTTTTATATGAATTTGAGAAATTAAAGTATTTTATTATATGAATTTTGTGTAAATAGTAAAAATGCAAATTGTGTTGAAAACGATATTTAAATATGTTTTAATTTAAGAAACTTTATGTAAAAATAAATATTTTATAATTTGTGTTAATTTGTGGAAATAAAATGTATTTTTGTATGCGCTTTATGAAAAATCTTAAATTAATGTGATTTTGCGAGTTATGTGATTCGAAAATATTGCGTTATTAAAATCTGTGTGATTTGTGATTTATTTCAATTTCTTTTGAGTTATGAATTAGAATAAGAATATTATGCGAATTTTAGTAGTATGATAAATATGTATACGATGCGTGTAAATTTTGTAATGAGTTATTGAATGATGGAACTATGTGACGATGAAAGAAAATGATATGACATGTTGATGGTGAATTTGTAGAATATCAAGATAATATAATGAAATTGTAGTTAGTGGCATACCTAGATAGATCTTTTCTTGATAGTCTTGATTTTTATGTGATATGATTGAAATTGATAATTAGGCACGTGCCGAAATATTCCAAGAGTAGGGATATCTTTAGTGATTTTATTGATATTTCAGGAATGGAGATACACATGACGCTTTTAAGAGTAGGAAGTGTCCTGTATATTTTATTTTACGAGACCTAGTATTCCAGGAGAGGGAATGCCCAGGACATTTCTAGGAGTAAGAAGTGTCTTGTGTGGTCTATTTGCTGGCAGACCATTAGATATAAGTCTATTAGGTTAAGCAAGACCCTAAAGTTTAAGAAAAATATTGAATAGAAATTATAGAAATTAGAGTATAGATTAAGAATAATAAATAAATATAAACTGAAATATGAAATTGTGATACGTTGCGGTATGATGATGGCATATTTATATATATTCGTTTACATTTGTATGTATTATATGTTGTATGAAGGGTACATTCTAGTTACCCCTTACTGAGTTGACAGCATATTCCTTATCCGTTGAACTTTTTAGGAGACTTTCAGTAGGTTTTAGAGCAGTTTGAATTTTCAGTTGTGTTGGTGGATAGTTCAAGTGGAACAGCTTATCGCAGGATGCCACATGAGCTAGTTTTAGTTCGATTTACGTATTCTTTGATAATTTAATTCTTTTGCCATATAAAAGAGATTGATGAATTGTTCTGGATGGTTATTAGATTTATTGTCAGTAGAAACTGCGTCTTTTATTAATAATTGTTTTTCTTTTGATTTAAATTAATTTTTGGTGAGTTATTTAAATTATTATCATGAGCTTTTAAATAGAATATGATGAATTTAGAGTTTGTATTTTATATTGAAAATTAAGTTGATGAATTATAATTGTTACAAAATTGTAAATTGTATGCGAATTGAAAATTGAATTTAAAACAAGTTGGAGAGTCACACCTATATTCTCCATATTTGACGGTTAAGCTATCAACTATTCTATAATCACGAGGCCCAAGCATAAAATGGTTCTTTATACAAGCGAAAGGGTGTGCATCAACAAAAGGCTTTAAACACAAAGGAGGAGGGGAAGAAAAGATATGAAACACAATTTTAAGAGAAGAGGAAGTGAGAGGGAAAGAAATATGGTGTCATTTGGAAAAAAGAAAATTGTATCTTTGTATTAAAAAAACGATATCATCTAAAAAAAGAAATAAATTACAATAAGCATAAATTAAAAACATGACCTTCAAATGTTCAACTGAGAAAATTAACTTATTCTTTTAATATATAAATTTTTATGCCATAATTTATTAAAAGGTATGTTTTTTATTGATTAAAATGTATCAGAATTTAGGATTCCTTTTAATATTTTTAAAAATTATATTTTTTAATCATTATAAAATATTAAAATATAATCTGAACATAAATAAAAACTTTTAATTTAAATGATACTTTTCGCCTGCTTAAAATACTATGCAATAGTTTGGGGAAAAATTGTATAGTCGGCGACCACAGAAACAATTTCTAATTCTAAACAGTTTTAGAAGTATGACCACTTGCAGGCGCCTAATCTCAGCAACCAAACACCCCACCTTTTGACCCTTTCTCTTTCTACTGTGCCTCTCTCTCGTAAGCTCATAAACCCTAATTATTTTCAAAATTAAAACCCTAAAACCCTGCGGAACCCTTAAAAATGACGTCGATTATGCCTCGATCTCGCATCCTGTCTACGATTTCTCGAGCCCAGAGACATCTCCGGAGGCGGTTTGGCACCGAAGTGAGTTCCAATCCGAGCAAGGAGTCGATCATATCTTCACAGTCTATCATTGCCGATGGAGCTGCAGCTGAGCCTTCCATGGAGGCACCTGTGGCCGCAGCGAGTGGTGGACCGGAGAGAAAAGCTTGGAATTTTTTAAAGTATGCGATTGTGGGGTCTCTCACTGGCGCCTCCGTTCTAGCTGGCTACGCAACTTATGGTGTGTTTTAACTTTCTTATTTTTTTCTTTCATTTTTTTGGGAAATAAATTTGGTGGCTTTCCGATTACATTTCATGAAAGCTATGGTTTGGTCGTAAAACTTTTGTCTTGATTTATTTTTCTGTTTTTTTTCCTTAGTTTCTGTTCAATGCTGAATTTTTAGTCATATACGTAAGATTTGATGTTTGTTTTAACGGAAAGTTGTTTTGAGGAGTAAACTGATTCGACTATTTGTTGCAAGATCTTTCCTTTTTTCTCTGAGATTATTTTTAGCATAGCGATTAAAATATTGGAGAGTTATTCTCATTGAATTTCATCAAATGATAATAATGAGTGGTTTTGATCGAGGATCGTTTAATCTTAAATTATCTTTTGTTTTTAGTTGGTTTTAAAATGGGGTTGATTTGAGTTATTTACTTTCATATGAAGCGAGGTTCTTGGTTTATAAATCGTTCTCTGCTGAATATTTAGTGGTTTCTGTTTGGTATGTGTTTTAATTTGGGTAACAGATGAAATTTAGTGCCTTGTTTGTATGTTCAGCTTATTCATTGGATGAAATAGAGCAGCGATCAAAAGCATTGCATGAATCTGTGAATTATGCTGCGGGTGATGATACTTCCTCTGTTGAGGTCTGTCAACTTTTGCTTTCCTGTTGTATTCTTCTTCTTTTTCTTTTTTTTTTTCCTTTCATATTAGTGTTCTTAACATCTTTACAAAAGCTGTTGTTGAAACTTTAGACTAAGAAAGAATTGCTTTTAATCAACTGTTTGTTTTCCACCCTTTTAATGACTGGTCTGGTGTGTGAAATAATTTTGCAAAGTAGCAGGTATGTGATTTTTATATCAATGTGGGGGGTTTAAGTAAAGAAAGTATGTAATGTGGCGCGTAGGGAATGAGAATTCAAATCTTCAATTTGGATGTCACTCCTGTATTTGGAGGAATCCAATTTCTTGCTTCATCTATTTGGTCTTCATGAGGGTGTTTTGCAAAATTGTACTCGTGATAGCTGAATAACCTAACAAGGTAATAGAACAATAAATTGATAACCAGTTATCTAACTTCTGCAGAAATATAAAGGTTTCCTCTACTCTGCTGCAATGACAGGTGAGGTCTCTAAAATATTTTTCGATAACATTATTCCCCTTCTCTTTAGTTTTGTTCAAAGTCCTGTTTTATATGAAACTTTATTTTGCAAATTTATTAGGATATTGGCTATTACTTGTTCACTTTGTTTCTACCTTAGTCTCAAAGTGATGTTATTCCTTCTATTTTTCTTTTACACTGGGAAGCATTTCCTTTGGGGAGCTTAAATTTTCACTTGACAAGCTACAGATCATTTCCCAAAAATTTTCACATCTAATGTTTTCTTATAATTTTTGGTTAGGATGGAGTGTGAGTCATTTTATATCAGCTGTGCTTGGATTTTTTTTTATTTCATGTTATCATTCATCAATTTGATGAAGAACAGCAACATATCAACTGTAGATGTTCACATACTCTGGAATTTCCATAACTAAAGTTTATTGTTTTCATATCCCGTGGAAAATACTGATCTTATTATGGAAAAAAATGGTGATTTCCTGCCATCATCATTTTCATTTTGGGTTTTTAAGTCCAAGGACAGCCAGTTGGTGTATTTTTTATTTCACTATGTCTCATCTTGATGTATTAGGATGGAAAATCCGGGGGAGCTAATAATTGAATAATTATGCTGTGAAGCTTATAAATGGAAAACTAAGCATCTTATATAATGTGCTGTAAATTGATACATGTTATTATCTCAGTGGGAAGCAAAGTCCTCATGTTAATTGCTTTCTTTGAATTCCAGTGCCAGTTAAAGCAGTTGAACTTTACTTGGATATGAGGAGAATGATTGAAGAGCAGGTTAAGGTGAGCACAGGTTCAACATCCATTATTAATCCATCAAAAATTTTTTGTTCTAGTTTTTGACCTTAGGGTTTGTGCTTTGTAGGGTTTTACCGAACCAACATCTGATAAGCTTCTGCCTGATTTGCATCCTGCTGAACAACACGTTTTTACTCTTGTTTTAGATCTTAACGAGACAATAATCTACAGTGATTGGAAGGTAAGGCATCTGGTGGAAACATATGTAAAATTATGTCATTTCTATCTTTTGTTATATCTCAAACTTCAAAAGTGTTGTGTCCCAGTGGGTTCATATCTGCATAATGATGTTATATTGTCAAAGATATTAATTATTCTACATTCATGTGTTCTGCTCTTTTGTTGGCTACAGCGCGACAGAGGCTGGCGAACATTCAAAAGACCGGGAGTTGATGATTTCTTGCAGCATCTTGCAAAGTTCTATGAGATTGTTGTGTACTCTGACCAGCTGAATATGGTACTTAGATTTTTGTTGTTCTATGTTCAAATTTATGTTCTATGTTCAAATTTATCTTCTGTGAATTTGTTTGGTTATCAATTTATTGTTTGTATTGGCTTCTGCAGTATGTTGATCCTGTTGTTGAAAGATTGGACACAAACCACTGCATACGGTATCGGCTGTCAAGAGGGGCTACTAAATATCAGGATGGCAAGCATTACAGAGTATGTTTAGTGTCAGCCTTTATACAAACCGTTACTATGTTATGTCTTTCTTTTTTGTGGCTTGTCTATAATTGTTTGTCTGTGATATTCAGTTCTCATTTGTGCAAAATATACAGTTTTAAATTATTAGTCATTCAAATGAAATCATAGTAACATATTATATCGAAATTCGTTTTGATGCTACCGGAATTAAGATGGCTATATTCTGCTTAAACAATATATTTGTAACCTGGGGTCACAGTTGACCATCATTGGGATGGCTCTTGGACAAAGAATTCATCAAGTACTTGCATTGATTATGCTTCATGGGTGGTTTTGCAATGAATTCATACCATACACAGCACAGTAGCTGGGCACATTTCTATTTTTAGTGTGATTGTAAAGGCATTGGCATATATTTCAACTGCTGATTCAGTTATCTTATCTGGAAGTATTGAAATTGTTAGAAATATGAGATCATAAAAGATGTTTATCTTCACTAATATTATTAAATCTGAACTAATGCGCTTACAACTTTACAGAAGTAAAATGATTAGGTGCACTCTAGGTTAAAATCTTAGTAAAAATTCTGCATAGAGTACCCACTTCACTACTGCTAGGTTATTTATATGGCTTATCTGCAATGGGAGGAGACAGTATTAATTTTTATGAGCCTGGAAACAATGTTCTCTCTTCAGTTCTTGTACTATTTGCAATTTGTATTTCTTGCTAGGAAAATGCATTGGTGCAATTGGCTGTATTCACTATGCTTTTCTGGAGCCATTTTTATCATTCTAAATATTACTGAATTAAATAGATTTGCGAATAATTGCAGGTTATTTTAGAAATGCTGCCTATAGTGTACTGAAAAGATGTCATTGGTCCAATTGTTATTTTCAGGATTTTACGAAACTCAATAGAGATCCAGCTAAAATTATATATGTGAGTGCACATGGATTTGAGAATAGTCTTCAGCCAGAAAATTGTGTCCCAATTGAGCCATTTAAGATGGATGAGAAAGGCGATGCACCTTTGGATACAGCACTTTTGGATCTCATTCCATTTCTTGAATGTAAGTTTGCTGCAAACCTTACCTTTTGTCCTCATATAAATTTAAGAAAGTTGAATGCACGTAAATTAAGGGGAAATTTTTTAAAGTGCCTATGCTGACAAGGTAGGAGTATATTTGAACTTCTAGATGCCTTTATCATTTCTTATTTATTTCTTTTTGTGAAACTTTGCCTTGGCCATATTATCCTTGAAGATTCCAAACTTGATCTTCTGTTGAATTCACATGCTGTCTGCAGATGTTGCACGTGCTAGTCCAGCTGATATCAGAACAGTTCTAGCTTCTTATGAAAAGAAGGACATTGCAAAAGAATTCATTGAACGTTCTAAAGACTATCAGAGGTTACTTTCTTGTCCTAGCTTTAGAAAGCTATGAGTCTAGCTTTGTTATAGGCAGATAGTTTGTTCAATCAGCAAAGCATTTCTTCTTTGAATGGCATTATAATTTGGTCAAATCTTGGTGTAGACGCATGCAAGAACAGAGGCAACAAGGGCGTTTCTGGCGGCGATGAGGTAGACATATTGGACGAAGTTCCAGCATGACTATAGAGATAATACAATATTTACATTTGAAGGTGTCAGACCCTTTTTATTTTGCCAAGTTAAGAGCGATTTGGCTGTTGAAGATTATTTTGGAAATCAGAATGCTCTTCCCTTTATCATTTATATAAATCCTTCGGAGTTTGTGGTCTTCTCAGTTGTTGGGATCATATTACTAATCAATTATCTTGAAAAATAATAATTGAGATTTTCTTCTAGTGACAAATGGTTTCGAATTGTCAATTTTTCAGCGTTTGTAACCATTATTCATCTTAAGGACTAGTCAGTCAAGAAGTTTTGCAGAAAGCCAGAATAGGTAGCCATCTGATGTACATAGACGACTTTATTTTCTTTTGCTTTTGGTGTGTCATGAAATCTATTTTATACAACACTTCCAGTTTGAAGTGCTAATTATTTATACCTTATTGTGACTGTATATCGATTGAACAACGGCTTGATTATTAATGATTCGGATGAGCATGCATGGGAGCTTTTTTTAAGTCCAAAGTCTTTGTTTGCCTCCGGGGCACCTGATTTGATTGGTTTAACAGGTAGTTTTATCATTGTGCTGTCTTCTAATCTTCTATGGCATATCACTTGAGTCATAAAAACTCAGCAGGGCCACTGTAGAATAAGGTTTTGAATATGATGATATTCACAGATTGGGATCAATATGAACATGCATTTGTAGCATCAATCACTACTACACTACCGACCATTGAGCTCATAGGCCATACAGAAGGATTTATGCCTAATAGAAATTATTACAGTTTTAGAAGCCTATAACTTGATATTGGTGATTAACTTGAAAGGCATCCCTGGACTTGCATGTCTAGATGAAAACGTGTTGAGACGAAAACAAATTAGACATAGGTCTAGTTTAAATTTGTGAATATAATCAGAACTAAATGTGTTTTTTTATATTAAATCTTAATGGAAAATCATTTTTTCTGGCAGTTGGTGGTCTATAACAACACATTTAATAAGTTTTATCTTAATTGCTTATTTGGATTTATGTTAGAAAGAGAATTAATCAAATAACTTATTTTGGTTAACGAGCAACTTGAAAGAAATTGATTCTTTGAGAAAAAGGAATTCCTTATAAAGAATGCTGTTTGCTTTCGTTAATGATTTCCTTCTCTGTAGATTTCTTTCTTTAATGATCTCCTTACTCCCTAAATTAAGTTGTGATTGGCAAAGCCAAAGGTCGTTGTCGATCAAGATTCTTATATAAACAGGAAAACTCATTTAATTGTTTATGGTCTAAAATTTCGAGGAAAACATTGGAGGGTTTAGGTTTTATGGTTATCGGACATATGCTTATAACAGATCCCAACATAAAACCAAAAAGGAATTAAAGTTTGTAAATCAATTTCTTGTAAATGTGTCGTGGAGATGTAATACTTATTAGATGGTTGGTTGACAAAAAGTACACATTTTTCCTTAATGTTTCGAAAAAGACTTAATATATCCTTTAATATTTTATAAGATATCATTTTACTCCTTAACGTTTAAAATATAATTTAATTTTATCTTTCATTTTTGCAAAATAGTAGGAATTATCATTTGAATACTATTCTATTGATTTTTTGTAAGTTAATATTGACGTGATATACTGACATAACCTATGAGTCCTATCTTCAATAATAAGGTGATATGTAACATCGTCAAAATATAGGTCTTACATACTACATTAGTATTGACTGATAAAAGGTCAACAAAATATTGTTTGGAAGGCATTTTATTCTATTTTGTAAATTTGATGGAGCAAATTAAACCAATTTTTAAATGTTATGAGACAAAGTATATATTTAATAGTTTTCTTATAGTAATATGAAAGAGACATTGTCTTTCATATTAATTGATAAAAAAAAGAAATTAATGAAATTTCTTTGTTAATTTAGGAAAATATATATGTTACAAATTTCTCATGTATTTCAAAAGAGGAACGATTAAAAGTAATTGGTTTTAACTTTTCAATCCATTTTTTAAAGGTAAAAAATATTATTTTAACCCTGACATTAGTCAGTGAAAAAATAAAATCAATGAAATTTATATATTAAATTAGTAAAATTATAAGTTAAAATTTTTTAAGCATTTCAAAAGGGGAACAATTAAAGTAATTAGTATTGATTGTCAATCAATTTTTAAAGATAAAAAATATCATTTTAACCCTAATATATTTTATTAATATGTAGATATACTATTCCCTAACGTTTCACAAAAGATTTAATATATCTCTTAACGTTTTACTAGATACTATTTTATTCCATAACATTTGAAAAATAATTTAATTTGCATCATCACATTTACAAGATGGTATAAATTATATAATAAATATTATTTTGTTGGCTTCTTATAGGTTTGATGTAACATGTTGGCGTGGGATGTAACATGTTGACGTGGGATATGAGACTTATATTTTGGTGATAATACATGTTAAATCAACATTATTAAATTGGTCCAAACGGTTGCTAGTTTAGAATTTCCATCTAACTTTGAAAAATCTCAAATCATTATATATTTAAACATTAATTAATCAATTCAATTTAATATTTTGATTCTAAAAAATTAATTAAATATCTTAAATTTCATAATTTAAGCTTTAGGTTAATACATTTTTTTAGTTGTGATGCATAAACTAACATGCTAGAGTTCAAACAATAAAATTATTAAAATATTTTTTTACAAAAGAGAATGCTAAATAGTAAATTATATCATAACCCTAAACATAATAAACACTTTAAAGATATTTTACCTTCCAACCATTTTCTTCCCTTCAAACAATAGGGACTTTAAACACAGCATATGCTTTGCAATACTTGAACTATTCTTCTAGGTTTTGGATTTTATGTATGGTTTTGGTTACTATCACATTTGTTGAAGAAATTTGAAGAATTTAAAATCCCGCTGATAAGCAAGTTTTTCAACACATGTTATATGATTAATAAATGCAAAAGTAAGAAGTTTAGGCCTTGTTTAAATTAGTTTTGTTTTTAGTTTTGATTTCCTATTTTTTAAAAAGTAAAGATCGATAAAGAAAATACATTAATACAACACAGAAATCGAAAAAGAAAATACAATAATCACAACAAAAAACTACAACTTACAACCTAACTAAACATCCAATTAGTAACTGAATTCAAACATAATTATTTGTCGTGAATTGAGTCATTAAAATAACCTCATCAATTTGTTCATATTATTAATCAAACAATTCAGTCATCAATTTAAGTTGAAATTTTTTTTTCATCCTATATCAACTAAACAAGAAAAGCATAATTAAAATAAAAAATAATATACTCAATGTTTGTTGACGACTTCCAGAAATTGTGCTAGCAACAAATTTACACTATTAACTATCAAATCAAGCATCTTCATTATCTAAAGACGTCGTCAAAACATTCTTTACATTATTGTAAAGAGGAAACCCCTGCTTATTATTTAACGTGTGATTGCCCCAGTCGTTGGATTATTCATCATTTTCCTGTTAATGAATCCTACCTTCAATGTCTTTAAGAAAAAGTTGGGGATTTAAGGATATGGGTGTTTGGGTTTGAGATTATGCTGGGGTGTTTATGATGCTTAAGGTTAAGAATTTTTATTTGAAATTTTCTTATTTTTAAATATTTAACAAATTGAAATTTAATTCTTAATTTGATTCTTCATGTTAGTAATTAATTTGATTCTTCATGTTACAAATGTAATTCCCACTCTATTCTAGAATAAGGCTAGAGTGAGACGCTTTATAACACCTATAGTAAAAAGTTTTGGACTTGAGTTATTTCAACCCAGTCTCTTAGTAGATATGCCTTAAAAAAACGAAACAGTTGTCATTTTTATTTCTGCACAACTCTGGAGTATTCTATAATCCTCTTTTGCTTTTAGCCTCATCATTTTCACTTTTCTCTCACTGTCATTTAGGATCCATTTGGTCTAGTTTCTGTTCTTGTTTTCTATTTTTTACTTTTATATGTTTTTACTGATTTTTGTGCATTTTTCAGTTTTTTTTAATTTTCTTGTTTTAAAAAATAAAAACAAGCAGACCCTTAGTTTCTCATAAGCCATCCTTTAAAATTTTATTAGGAAGGATCCTTTTCTTATACATGAGTTGTTCTAATAATAACAGTCCCTCTCATCTCTCTTTTACAATGGTTTCACTGGTAAGTTCTAAGTGTTTTAGTAAATCCTTGTGAATAGCCAGAATCGGTACTCTTTTATTTTGTTTTTGTTGATTAATTGAACTTTTGATTGAAATGTGAAGATTTGTATTTTTAATAATGTTGTCTTTGTGTTTTAAACTATAAAAGTGCTTATAGTAATAAGATTACTTAAGCATGTGATATTTGATTGGTGATTCTATATGTATGGAGGTTCAGATTGTTTGGAGGTCATATTCTATTCCTTTTATATCAAATTTTGCTTTTTTTTAATATTTTTTTAATAATGATTGTTTAGAGGTCATATTGTTTAATTGTTTGGAGGTCATATTGTTTAGAGTTCATATTCTATTCCAAGAGATAAAGACATTATCAACTACTAAGTTTAGTTTGTATATGACAGAACGCCTAAACTTGTTCTTCACATTTTTAGTCGATTGGTGAGATAGATAAAAGATGTAGAGTTAGATAAAGAAACAGGAAAGGAGGAGAAAGGGAAAATTTTGATGATTTGTTAATAAAAATAGATAATAAATTGGATTTGAATAATAAAATAGTATTAGTGTTTAAACAATTTTAGAGAACAATAATTGGGAAAAGGGAAAGGAATAAGGAAAAAGGGAAAAGAGAATAAGAAATAGGATGTTAAAAAATGGAATAAAATAAAAAAAATTAATTATTTCATTTTTTTAAATTTAGTCAAACTTAATAATAGTCTTATGGTATTTATATGCTAGTGTCAAATGATGAAGTTATTAGTTCAGTCTTGATTTCAAAATTTGATTGTTTTCGAAGAATAGGAAAGTGGTTAATTAGGACATGCTCTTATTATATGTTTTTGTGTATTACAAGACTAACATGAATTGTGTAAAAATGATTAATTAAGTCATATGTCTATGGTGTTAATTAAATCGTACGTCTATGGTGTGATTTTTATGTGTTTTTTTAAATGTAAAATTTATGAAATTATTCATTAATGAAGATCATATGTTGAATTGTGGTATAATAAATTGTTTATATTAACTGAAGTGTATAATTATTTGAGATTTATGAAATTAGAGTTTTATAATAGTGGGAATATTGTGTACATGACTAATTGATTTATGAGTGTATTATGGATATTAGAAATAATAAATGGCGTGATGGATATGTGAAAATAGATATATAATCAAAAGTGTGATTTTAAGAATAGGAAATAAATTGGGATCAATTAAGCGAATTTATGAAATTTATTCAATATTTGTTTGAATACTAAATGTGCTTGTTTTTGTGAAATTAGAAGGTGTGGTTATATTATAAATATTGTGTCGATGTATTCGCATTTTGGATATGTGATAATATGGTATGTTATATGAAATATGATTTTGTAAGTATAAAACATATGAGTGTCAATGATGAATATAGTTTGAATATTAGATTTATGAGAATGTGTGATTATGGATGTGAGCTTGATCTCAAATTTTCTATAGGGATTGAACATTTTTTAAATTTTGAAAATTTTAAACTAAACTCAAAATTAAGGGTATGTTCAGTTACGTTTTTTTATTTTTTATTTTTTCATTAAAATACAGAAATAATTATATTATATTATATTATAAAATATAATAGTTAATTAAAAAACACAAAAAAAAAGACACACAAGTAAAGATAGCTTTCCAAAAAAAAAATGTACTTTTAAAATTTGTAGAATTCATTTGGAAATCTCAATTATTGTTATGAAATTTGAATTAGTTATATTAAATTCTATGGAATTGAAATCACATAATTGAAATAAACAATTTTTTATATTCTAAATATAAAATTTTAAAATTGCAAATAAATTTCACAAAATTTTGTAGAATTTTGTGTCCTCAATTATAATTATACATAACATCTTACACTTGATCTATTTTCTCTCCAATTTCTCAAACAAAAAAAAAAAACCCCTTCAGTTGTACCTTTGAGTGTGAATCAAAGGAGAAGGACAAATCAACTAATCTTTTTCAATTTTAGGAAGAATTAACACTGCCTTATTAAGATTTTAAATTCAAACGACTAAGGACAAATCAAACTAGTCATTTTTCAATTTCAGAAAAAGGCCTGGTCTTATTTTACTTTCAGCCTCATAATAGTTGGATTACTTCTTTTTACCTGACTTTAACCCATGTACTGCCTACAAAAATAATTCCTGAAATGAAAATACCTATACATTAAGATTAAAAGAAAACATATTGACAATAAATTTGGAAAAGAATGTTATTGTAATGGTCTGAGAAACATATAGGTGATGATTAAGGTTTGAAATTAAGAATTACAAAGTGTCTCTTATATCTTAATGATAAGATAAATACATTAATAACAACTTCATTGCAATTAATCCTTCGACAGTCCATATGGTCAGATTCTACAAGTTATTAGGTGTAGAAATAGGCGGAGTAACCACAGAAACGACCTGCCGTCCCCTCTCCGACCGACTATTCTCTGCAAACTTAAGGCTTCCATGGTGCAAACCTCTCTGTTTCTCCTTCTCATTCCACTCCGCCCCGTAATAGTACTCTTCACTACACTTCTCTGCGTCCTTTGTAGCCGGCAGGAACATGCTACCCCACTGTGGAAAATGAACCAGTGCCACAGGTACAGTACAAGCAACGATCATGATCCCCATTAGAGTCAGACCAGTTGCTGTGGAGTAATCTGAGCTGGTGAAGAACAGAAACTGAGTCAGTCCAGACCCGAAGTTGCCTCCCGCTCCAGTGAAACCAGAAATGACGCCAAGAGATCGGCGAGAGATGAAAGGGATGATACCGAAGGTTGCACCGGCGGCGGCTTGAGCTCCAATAGAGAAGAGAATCATGAAGAGGATGGACAGAGGGAGAGAGTTGGCTCTGCCAAGGCATATGCAGAATATGCCTCCTAGGGTTTGCAGGATGTAGAGGTTCCACAGACGACCCCGCATCCCGAAACGTCTGGCTGCAGAGTCCGACAAGACACCACCGGCGGGGCGGGAAATGATATTGGCCATGCCAAAGGTGGCAGCTATGGTGCCTGCTGTCCGGAGCTTGAGGTTAAACCTAAAAGACAATATTCGTAATGAATGGGAGAAATGGTAGTGCAGTGATGATTAGGGTTGAGGAGAGGAGAGGAGGGAACCTGTCGAAAAAGTATTCGGCGATGACGTTATCTGTGGTTAGTTCTACTCCGAGAGACATGCCATAGAGAATAAAAAAGATCCATGTTCTATAATTTGTGACTGCATACCACAGGACCTGTTGCAGAAGAGATCATAGGAATTGAAATTCTAAATCGTTTTCTGCAATTGTTTTATCAGAATTGCTGAATGATTAGCAACATGTTATTTTAGTAATGATCGAAATTTTAGTGAAGAACATTGTTGGTTATTGAAGACACTGACCTTGGAGAATTTATCCTTGGTAACATCGCCTTTCTTCTGCAAAGTACTGAGATTCCCATCAGGCAAATCTTGGCCGAGGCTCAACACCAAAATCCCCATAATCACATGAAGAGAACCAGGAATGAAGAAGGCGATCCTCCACGCCGTGAACGGCGTCGTTCCAGCTCGCCGGATAAGCTCATAAATCAAAGGCATAATCAACTGTGTTGCTCCACCACCCATATTGCCCCATCCTGCTGCCGTACCATTAACAAGTCCGATGATTTTCCCGTTAAACATCGTACTCATCCAATACTGACACGACACGAATGTTGCCAGAGAAAATCCAATCATGAAACGAACGGCAACATACCCTCCTGGAGAGGACACAAAAGACATGCAAAACACTGTTGGTGCTGTTAACATCAAAAGAAAGACACAGCCATAACGTGGCCCCAATAGGTCGCAGACTGCACCCATTACAAGCCTGGAGAAGATGCTGCCAGAAACTGATGCAATCCCTGCGTTGCCTATGTCGGATTTTCTGAGGTTGAGGTTGTCTCTGATGATGGGGACTAGAGGAGCCGCCGCAAAAGTGGAGATGAAACAAGTGAAGAAGGAGAGCCAAGAGAGGTGGAAAGTGCTCATGTGTGGGCTGGCCAGGGAAAAAATTTTGAACACTTTGGATTTGTGCTCTGAGTCCACTGGTAATGAGAATTTTGCAGTGGCGTCTGTTGGAATATCAGGGTTCGTGACTGAGAAGGCAAAGGTTTGTTCCTTGGCAGAGACTCCGTGCATAGAGCTTCCAGCTGGGTCTGTATCAGCCATTTTTTGAGCTTAGTTCTTCGAAGTTTTCTGTTAAGTTGGAGAAAAGCTATGTAGAAATCATTGAAGGTCAATGTTTCAATTGCTTATATAATGTCTATTTTAAAGTACATGACATTTTCATGTTAGTAATATTTTTCGTGAAAAACTATCCACTGTTATTTCTCAGTTTATATTCTACCTATATTAATGAACTATTTTTAATTTCTAAATTATTCATTCATTCATCTTTTTACATTTACTTTGCTTTCTGCCATTTTAGTTCATTTAGGTTTTCTCCAATTTGATGACTCTAAAAACTTAAATTTGACTGATTATAGTATAGATTCCACTTAAATTGAGACTGATATAATGCATTAATGGTCTATTTCTAAACCAGTTTCCAAAATATTTCAGTATCCTTGACCTAGTCAATAATGGGATCAGTTTTTAGGTTTTTACGTCACAAGAAGTTTATCTTTGAGAAATATTTTATGGCCTTACAGTGATTATAAACAGTAAAATTGTCTAATTATATATTTTAAATTATACATTCATATGTAACGAATAATGTATTTTCATATACTTTAAATCATATGTTAATGTGTAAAGTATAATTTAGATAATTATACCTGTTATAAGTACCAATAATTATCGTAAGGGAATCAGTCTTTTATAAAGATAATTTATCCCATTATCTCTCACTTTTAACAGGCACAAGTAGAGCCTTAAAAATAATGGTAAACAACATTATGTGTCGATGTTGATGGAGACGAAGGAGTAAAAAATAATAATAATATTTTTTTTTTCAAGCAATGCCCTTTCAAATTTGTTAAGAGGCCTATGCACGCGGCTACCAGATTTACATGTTGGATTGTCTCTTTACGTGAATCGTGCCGAACTTTGGAAAACCTACAAACAAGATTATGTCGGCTTGATCAGATTTCGTGCAATGCAATGTTGCTATGCAAGCTCTCTTGACAATGTCTGAAGTGTGCTGGCTGACATACTTTTAAGACACATTTTTATACTTCTTTGCTATGTTGATGACCTTAAAGAGCAAGATGATACGCGTCCTTTATTGGCTGAGATGCTAGTCTTGAAAAAGTCATTGTCATTGCCTTACAACCTCCAAGAAGGTAGGACAAGAGAGATGCAACAGCTGATGACTAGGAATGGTTTAACCCATTTGTCTTTGTCTTCTTCAAGGATCAAATTCCATGGTGTCATTGTCAACTTAACATGAACAAAAAACATCCTTAGAAATTTACTGTTAAAAGCGTTTGGAAATCGATTATTTGCAGGGACGGCAAATTTGAATGGACAGTATCTACATGATTACAAAAGCTTAAAATAGAAGAAACACATACTTCTTTGTGTCTGTAGAATTACACAAGTAAATCAGCATAAGCATCAAGACCATGCTTTTCAAGGCACCGTTTCAGCTTGTTTAGAGCCCGGTTTTCCAGTTGACGAACCCTTTCTTTAGTCAACCCAAATACATCACCAATTTCAGACAGAGATCTTTGTTTGCCATCCTCAATGCCAAATCTTAACCTAATTATATACCTTTCTCTTGGATTAAGAATGTTTAGAAGCCCCCTAACATGCTTTCTCATTAGTTGCTTCTCCACACTTAGCTCCGGAATCTCAATCTCGTTATCAGCAATTACCTCCTACAAGTGTAAAGACGGCAACTCATTATCTCCATATCTTAAGGAGTTCCAATAACTTGTCCAACCTTCTGCGATTCTTTTGAGTAACTTCAGGGATATAAATATAAGAATGGAGATAGTAAGAATTCACCTGAAAAGTTGTATCTTGGTCTGCCCATACAGGCTGTTGCATTGACATTGGCGTTCTTGCTATGAATAGCAACTTTTCCAGCTTGTTAACTGAAATTCCAACCCGTCTTGCTAATTCTTCTTTGCTTGGGTTATGATTTCCTTCTCCGGCATACGATCTCTTTGCTTCCATTATCTTGCCCAAGGAGGAGTAAACGTTTTCCTGTATGTTTCATAAACAGAGAATCATCATCTTTTAGCATGCATATTGCCAGGAATATGGCTGATAAAGGTCCATAATCAGTAAGAAAGCTAGCAAAAAACTGCCAAAATAAAAGTAAATCCCCAGCCAGATAGAAATTGAACGTCAGTTAGTAGTGCTCTTTCACATCAACAAGGCCCTCTAACAGAAGGAACAAGGAACTGTACTCCTAGAGGTTAAAGGAAAAGAGGGTTATCTTTACCGGTAAACGAATTGTTCTTGAATGTTGAAATAAGGCCTTCCTAACAGTTTGCCTTATCCACCAGTAAGCATAAGTGGCAAAGCGGCAACCAGCTTGGGGTTTGAATTTCTCAACACTCTTCATGAGACCCATACTTCCCTCCTACAACAGCACCCAAAAAGAAAATGAGACCTAATGAATTGAAATGTCGCATTCACATTCACATTCATCAGGCAATACTTGTCCAACAAATAGACTTTTGATAGCTACAAGTGTCAATATTTTGTTTCTCTTGTTTCTCTTCTTCCCTGCAGCTTAGTGAAAAATTCAAATCTGCCACTTTCATACAAATCAAACAGAAATATAAGGTGTTCATTTCTTTTCCAGAGTCAAACAAGTTACTAAACAAAACATTAATGCGGATAAATAACGGCCAAGAATTCAAAATATTGCAGCTTAGTCCAATAGGAAAGGATTAAAATAGCATCCACCGGGATGATTATTGTGAGTCAAGACTGAAATCCCAGCTGAATAGTCAGCTCAACTTCCTAAAAGCTAAATCAATCTTCCGTATATTTAGGCAACAGACATTGCACAATCTGCGAGGGCAGCTAATGATACTTCAGATGGTGATTTTAGAAGAATAAGTATGAAAGTGTTAGTCCACTCAGCCACGCCTTATTCACAAACTGTTACTTGTTAATCACATTAAACATTGTCCTTCAATCACTTTATCTAATGTTATCACTTCGTTGGATGGATATTGAATCCCCCTTTCAGTTTTCTTTTAATAATAAGTCAAAACCTTTCTGTAATTTGGACCTAATTGCTTTTAATGCTCTACCTCTTAATTAATGTTGTCAAGTGCTGTATCCAAAGGTCTAAGTTGCAACATGGTCATTTAACCATCTCTGCAGCCTTCCATAATATTCCCAAAATATATTTCCCCAGACAGCCATTAGTCATGGAAAAAAATAAAAATGATGAAGAATTAAAACTGCAGCCAATAGTCATACATGACCATCTTACCAAGAAACTGCAGGTACAGTTTGTTCTACTAATTTAAACAAGGAGAGAAGCAAGGGAACCCCAAAAGCATGATGGGTTAAAAATAACCTGTAGCAAGTCCTGAAGGCCAACACCACGGCCCTGATATCTTTTAGCAATGTGAACCACCATCCGCAAATTTGCATGAATCAGCTTCTCTCGACTTCGATTGCCAGCATGAATTTGTGACTTCAAAACAATACAATTAAGCCCAACAGCTTCAGCCCATTCAACCAGGGTTGGTTCGCGGCCGAAATGAGACTGAAGTTTACTCTTAACTGCCTCCAATTTTAACAATTCCTGTTTCATATTTCCAAGATGAGGAGAAAAAGAATGTAAATCAAATATTACCAATTTTCAGTTTTATAACTCATGTAGAAATATACCTGTATTTGAACAATTAACTCAGACTCCTCTTTGGCAGTCAAAAGTTGCTTTGTCTCGGGTCCCCACAAGAACAACCGAAGGGGGTCATCACGATCAAATAGTTCACTTTTATTTTTCCTGATTTCAGTTCTTCGCAAGTTGTGAAGCTCATCAAACATATCTTTTGCTCTTGGCAGCCTCCGGTTTTTAGATTGCAACTCTCGCCGCCGTGTTGATCTCACAATTTTCACATCCTCATTCGAAAAAGTAGAGCTTGAGGACCCCAAACTGAAAATTTGCAAACACAAAAATAGAAATTGTTAAACTCAGGAAAAGTTGAGGGGCTACGGTGAAGATATTAAAAAGAATAAGAAAAGAAAAAGAACATAAACCTAGTAGAAACTGAATTGTCAAAATGAGCAGAGTTCTCAGCAAATAATGCTGCTTCTCTGGAAGCTGACAAAGCTTTCTTAGCAATATCAATCACATTACTTGATTCAACATTGCTAAACTTGGTGGCATTAGTTGCTACAGATTGCAAGCCCAAGGACATCGACAATTTTTGCTCTGTTTGTAAAGCTGCAAATCTTCAACAAAAACAGAGCCTTGTCTAAGGATTCCTTCAAAAGGTAACGGTAAACTTAAGTAAGAGGGAAAACAAAGCCCAACTCAACTTACAAATTCCTTAAATTGGGCCACTGGACTGTCTGATATCCAAATTGCAGCAGCTGTTCATCCAAGTTGTCATGATTCTCTCCAAGTGTGGAGGAATTAACTTCTATCTCTCTTCTATCCAATGTTTCCTATAATGAAACCCAGAGTCAGTATGAAGAAGGAGATCATCGGTAGCAAGATAGAAACATGAATTTAGCACCCTTATTGTATTTTATGGACATATGAAATTGTTAGAAAACCATAAAATTCTTTGAGAAAAGCAACTTAAAATGGCCTAACACTTAACCAGTAGGGTAAGAGAGGGGGCTGTAGAGAAGGAAAATTTTAATTTATGTTTTATCACATATTAAAATTTAAAGCAGAAGAAAATTTAAGAGCTAAATTGACCTTCTAAACTCCTCTTCAGTGTATTCCACAAAGTAAATCTAACCTGAGAAATTCTATCTTCCTTGAACATGTTAAGAAGAGGCTTAGAGTCATCACGTTGCTCTTGTAAAAGAACCGAGGTAGGAAAATGTTGAGCTACACTGGTGATTGGAACAGAAGCAGAAACGAGAGCGACTTGTTCATGGAGCATCGAAACTGTGAAACATCAGCATAAACAAGTCTAACGTTTGCCAAAAAAAAAAAAAAAACAAATTATGAATTCTTCAGCAAATCATGTAACTAGAATTCAGATTATTTCCACAAAGGCTAATCCGACATCATAATCGCAACGCATACCCTACCTAAGCGAACCTTCTTTACTTAAATCACTTGAAAAGAAAACCAAAAACACCAACGCAAAGTTGCCCGCCTCCATGAATTGTGGAGTCCGACCAAATACAGGTAATGCATAGGCAATAGCGTTCATGCCCAAGTTCCAACAAGAGCTAACACTAACTAGATATTTTCATCATTGAAAACACAACCACCAATTCACTAGAGAGATTAAGTCCCGTTCAGCTGCTTCTGAGAAACACCAGCAACATATATGAAAATTTGTGATGTTGGTTGCCATGAAGCTGAAACTACTTATACAAAAAATTATGAGTCTTTGTTTTTTTAATTTACCCCTATAGAAGCCTTATCCTTTTTTCGGAACTTCGCAGCAACCAAGCGAAAAGCAAATGAAGTCACAAGAGAAAACAGGAATAGGCAGAGATAAAAGAAGGGAACATAAAAATTTCAAACAAAATGTTGAAAATTTGGAAGGCTTTGACACTCACTTGAAGAAGAGGGACAATGCCTGATGTGGGTTCTTGTTGGAAGCGGTGCAGAAGAAGAAAGCAAAGACCTTCCAGCCTCCATCTCGGCGGACTTCTAACAAAATGTTCTACAACAAGAGCGTTATCTTCTCTGGCCTACCATGGCAAACTGCAGACAGACATGCACTCTTGAAGACGTTGAGTTTTGTATGTTTATGTTTTACCTGGTGTTTACTAGATAAAGAAAGAAGGATTGAAAGGATCAGATAGAGCTTTTCACCTTTCAGAGACAATTTCTCACCTCAAAATGGGCAACCCATTTGTCTGCAGAGGATCAGGTTGGTGCCCCTGTCTCTGTAGCATTCTTCTTTAGTTGTCGTTTTGGGAACAAAAATCTTCTTCATCACATAAACCCAGCCCACAATTAACTTTCAGGCTAGAGGCTCCTCCAAGCCTAATTCATACATGTGATTATCAATAGTACTTAACCGAAATCGATGGTCCTAAATGTTTTGGAATAATTTAAATAAGAATCATTTACAAATGTTTCTAAAATTAAGATTTTTTAGATAATAAATTTATATAAATTAATAATGTTAAGATAATATCAATTAATATATAATTAATTTAATCAACAATTTATGGCTCGTTTGATTAAGATTTCGTTTTTAATTTTTTGTTTCTATTTTTTTAAAGAATGTTTAGTTTATAAGTACAATTTACAAATTTCTAAAAATAAAAATAAAAATCACAAATAAGAAAATTAGGTTTTATTTTATTTAATAAACAAATTTTTATATAAATTAATTGTCTTACTTTATTAATTAATTTATATTTTTTAAATATATAAGAATATTTTAGTTTAAAATTTAAAATTTATTTTGTATTTAGTTATGAGTACTAAATTATATGAAGATTATAATGAAAGACCTTATTAAAAGTTATGCTGCTTTTTTGTCTTCTCGTGGAACGAGGACAAGAAATCAGAATAAATAAACAAACAATTAAAATGGTTCCTCCAATTTGTTGTAGTGAGTAAAGAGTTTTCCTGGGTTCAAATTAATTGAAACAGATGATTCCTCATTTGAAGCCCCGCAATTCCAGTAATTCAGGTCAACATTGAAGTATAAGTTGAATAATCCTGAAACATAATGAGGCTTAAGGTCTTATTTACCTAGTTTTATCAGAAAGATATGGCATGCAATTCTGTATTCAAGGCATGCTTGCCAAGAATTGAGACACGGATACTAACAATGTGCACATAAAATAATTGGCCTAGACAAGAGCTTGGGCTCAAATTTATAGGAAAAGAGAACACAGGAACAGAGAGACTGCATTTAGGTTACAAAGCAGCCTCAGCAACAAAAGAATATGGACTGCATTCCAATATAACCAATGCTGCCTAGTTCTTGTTCCCAAAATTCCACCACTTCCTCTTCCTTCTAAATTCACCAGATGAAGTATCTGAATCAAAAGTAGAGATAAATGAATTTCCAATTTAGAAGCCTTTTTTTTTTTTAATCAAAACTAGTGGAGCACGAACTGAGGTAATGTTAAAGCTCAAGCAAAGAAAGGAAAAGAGCTTGATCCATCGCTGGACTTGGTATCTATGGTGTATAAGTTTTAATGTTATTTGTTAAGACCAGGCAACTTACTGGTCCAAAGGGTCCCTAACTTTTCCCTTTTACAATACACAAATGCGAAGCAAAGAAAACAACCAATACCTCCTTGAAAATAGATTGAATTGTAGTGTACTTCTGCCCAAAAACTCAAGAAAATGACTGCACGAAAAACATAAATTCATCAAAAAGAGACAAAAGTGCGTGCACAGATTCTTGCATCCAAAGCAATATAGACTATGCCGAATACCTGAATGACATGAGGTGGAAGCAAAATACAATGATAGGATGTTGACCAAAAGATGGCCAAAACAGATGTTTCTAAAGTCATTTTAGCAATGAATTCATGCAACATAGCATCGGTGCTTCTTTAACCAAAACAGATGTTTCTAAAAAATTATGGACAAAAATGATGTCATTTTAGCAATGAATTCATGCAACATAACATCGGTGCTTCTTTAGCTTTCAAACTACCAACAATAAATTACAAGGTCAAAATCTCAATTCAGTAAATGAAAATTGAAAATTCGAAGAATTCAGATATAAAAAAAGAATATAAAATTTAAGCATTTCCAATATTTTAAGAAAAAAAGAGAGAAAATATGTGCAGCAAGCAAATCTGAAGAAAAAAGTCTTAGAGCAACCTCTTAATTCTACCTGGAACAGAAACTATATACTATAGCTATTACCTTCTTTAGTCTTCTGGATTACGGGAAGAATCTCTATGTAGCATGTGTCCTTAAAGGAAGTCATAACAACTACTTTCACGCCATACTGCAGTAATTTATTCAAGTCATATCAGCATGTTTTTCGTTTGTGCATAAAAAATGTAGACATCCAACACCTAAGCTACCAATTAAATACAAAATTCGCTTATAAATATGAATTGGATGGCTGGATTTAATTTCCAACAATCAAGTCACTGGATTTAAATTTTGCAACAATCTCACAAACCTTTGAACTCCAATAAAGAGTAGACATGAAAACAGCGGTGACAGCATGTTAATCGGCATTCCACCTCTCTCTCTTAAACTCAAATAACCATGTTAACAGGGGGTGGTAACATAGTAACAGCTACCATGCAAATTCACTCGATTGTTAGAAATTGAAATTTTTTAGAGCTTTTGAAAATTACCAATAAGCCAGGGACAACTGTGGTTTTTGATCCAACAATCTAATTTAAGAATGGAAAAATACAAGGTTAAAAGTGAAAGAATTGTAAAATAATACCGAGTCGGCAGCTGCTTGCAATGTCACATGATCACCCCACTCACCACTCCTGGACCATTCATAAAAGGGCATAAAATTAACATACATTCCCAAAATGCAAATGCTTAACAAACAGGGAGAAGGAAAGATCTGTTAGCACTTGGACATCTGTCTCAAATAGTCACCATACTCCATCGGAACATATCCTTCGTAAACATCAGGGTGAGATTTAAGCTGATTATACAACATGTCATAGAAAATAAATCAGGGTTCATAATAAAACATAAGCAACTAACCAAAATTTGCAGAAGAAGTTAGGGAATAAAAAAAACCTGATTAACAACATGTCGTCTCACAGTTTTGTGACGATCAGGACTATGATATATTTGATCAGACAAAGCACGGAACTGAAAGGAGTGACAACAATGACAATAAAATCAGTGACCTTTACTTAATTGTCCCAAAAATAGCCGATTGTAGAGGGAGATCTGAAAATTGATCTAACCTGACAGTTACCATCACCTTCAACCTTATGCTCAACAAATCCAAATATCTGCAATCTAAAGTTAAAATACGGTCTTATTCTTAAAATCAAGTTCCTGATGTAGGATACATGTAGCATGGTCTACAGACAGATGTGGTCTACAAAATGACACCAATAAGCAGTTGCCAGCAGCAACAATATAGCTAACAAAGGCATTAACTCAACTAAAACCAAATATTTGCGAACAGGATAAGGTAGACATATTGCTTTCCAAATTACTGGGCTTGATAATATAAGGACAATTTGGCTGAGGAAACCAACATAGATAGCATGACAACGTTTAGACATCTAGGCTGAGCTCTTAGTGGAGAAACCCCATCTTAGGATAATCTTAACTAAGGGTCAGACTTAGTACCTGTTTATAAGCCTATCATGATCTGAGGCTGCTTCATCTATGGAAGGTATTTCACCATTTATTCTAGGAACATGCTGGATAACACAAGCAGTAAATAAGTAAAGATCACATAATATAAATGTCCACGGGTATGTTGGATGAACATGCACTCTGACTTGAACGTGACAAACAGCACTTAAATGAAGCAAGACAAAGTATTGACACAACAAGATCTTTAATAACTGAAAAAAACGTGAGACAGGTCTCCATATATGCATGTTTGAAAACACGTGCCAACAATCTAACCATCAAAATCTTCGAGACAAGGTAGATAGAACAGATATTTGTTAAAAACTAACTTTAGCATGCAAGACAATACACAAGTTAAACAAATCATCAGTAATTGAATGAAAAGAAGCCTCGAGAGCACCTGTCTTGGATTTAACAATGCCACTATAACTTTAGCCAAATGTGAATCTCAAAAGAGTACTATCCATGCATGTAATGAATTTCTAGGTCCATTCAATAATATCCCCAATGGGAAGAAGAAAAATAATCATTGGCTGTTAGAAAATTAACTGACTTTTGTACGGCTGAGAATCACAAACTTCTAAATTGTTACCACCCTGCTTGCAAGTAGCATTAAATGAAACATAAAATTCGACAGACATCTGATGCAGTTGAATTTAACTAAAAATTACACACAGTATTTTGAGCACTTCTTCTGCAGTATATAACAGAAACAAACCGTACAAAGTCACCACAAGGTGACAAGATCTTTTGGATATTTATGGCCAAACCAGAATAACGATTTACAACAGCTCAACTTACAGGAATAGGAATCATTTGATCCAGTGTCTTGCCTACTTCATCATCCAGTTCATTGTCATCAGAATATTCTGGAGGATAAAGATACTCTTCAGCATTTCCAGGACTAGAGCATGAAGTGGAGGCGACAGCATCATCAGATTCTTCAAGACTGCACTCATGATCTGCGCATTAAAAACACCAAAACCATCACAAAACTTGCAACTATGAAATGAAATCAGATATAGCCGCCAGTTCACTACATACCTGAGTAGTGATTAGAAGTTGGCGAGCACTGCCAATCATGTGGATGAACTGAAGGATGCACATATTCTTCAACAGGAACGGAGTATCCAGAGGCCTCTGAAACTGCTAGCTGCGAGAAATCTTCTTGCAGCGTACGGGCAATTATTTCATCATTCTCTATACGGTTAGAATCTGTGATATCATATTGATCTTCAATATACTGCACACGGTAGCTGTTAGCGCTTTCTATTGCCTCACCATAATATCCAGAATAGAACGGAGGATCCCCATCTAGAAGACGAAGACCCCACCTGACAACATCTGAATCTTGATCATAAGTAGCCATCTCTTTTCAGCATTCTCTTCACCTTACAATCAAAAAGACTACGTTAACCATTCAGCAATCACTTTAAAATGTTCTCAAGCTCAAATTTTCGATGGCACCAGCATCGTTTATTTAATTTTCTCCACAACACAAGCTCGAGTTCCAAACAAAAACTTTGCTCCTCACTTACTATTTTCCCAACAAACAATTATTGAACAAGCTTATCCCATCGCTATTGGGTGTTCAAGAATACAAATGCCATAACTCTAATCGTTTACTCAAACATCTCTAACCCAAAACAACCAGTGGACTATTATCAACAATAAAAGAACCATCAAGCAATCAATTTTGCAACAGAAAATTAGCATACTAAAGCACGCATATATTAAGACAGCAGCAGCAACCAGGATTAAGGACTCACCGAATTTAGCTTCGATTAATTAACAAAAACAAAACAGAGCTAAGAAGAAACTAAATAGCGAAGAGAAGAGAGAAAATAATAATAAAAAAAGTTCTGTGCCGAGCCCTGTAAGGAGATAAAAAAATGTGAATGATTTGTCTGACTATTAAGCATCAAAAGAAAGTTTCATTTTTTGGTAGGAAAAGAAAATCAAATTTAAAAATTCAGAAGCAAGGAAAGAGGGTACAGACTATAGCACCATTACCATTTCCGAGCATTTATATGTAATCTGCCCGCGTCGTTAAATGTCGAACATGAATGGACGGTCTCGATTGCCTTTCACTGACTATGTTGTTGTTCATTAAAGACTCTTTTTTAACCATTATAGGCCAATAATAGTTTAATGTGAATATAATAATGAAATAAAATCACTAATTTTTTTTTAAATTACAATATTTTAAGTTTTATTAAGACCTTTTTTCTTTGTCCATGATAAAGAATCATTCTTTTTATGAAGTATTCGTGTGTTATGATTATACCCACTAGACTGTGACACCGTCATTATCTTCATCGTCGTCATCATCGTATGAGATAGTCGCCCATTCCGTCTGACTATCGTACAACTTTTGTTCTTATCCTACATGAGTTCAACAAAACTCTCACGAGCTCCAATAAGTACAGGCACAAACTATTGCATGGAAATGACCATATGACCTTTCAGCCCGCACTTTAAGGGCGGCGACGTTGTGGTGGGGCGTCACATCGTTAGTTTCCAACTTTTTCATCTTTTTGGTTTCCAAGGACCATCAAGCTTGCTTGTTTCAGATCCTGTTCTTTTCAGCTGTTTATACCGTAACGTGGACTGGCCACAAGACATGTTACTCCCAATAAAGTTCCAAGCTTGGAAATTTTTGGTGGATTTCAGGTTGCCCGAAGGCTGGGAACCATGGTTTTGTGTGGGGGAAGGAAAAGAGTAAAAGTTTCCATTGATTAGTTTCCTTACAATCAATTTCATTGCTTTGAACTCTCCTGAAATAGATAAGAAGTTGCGTGAGCTCTGTTGGAGCTCACGCTGTCACATTCGTACAAGGAAGTTCTTCTTTTGCAAGTAAACTTCCATTGTTGCCAACATATGGCGTACAGCCAGAAGCTTGTCTACTGTTATCAATATTATCACTCAATGGTCAAGGGACCTTATAGGATGGTTAAGAAGTCAATACTGTAATAGTCAATACATTTTCTTACATAATAGACGACTTACACTGCTTCAATAACAAATCTTCTACATGCCTTCCAATGAGAACCAAGCCGTCAAGCTTCATAGTTAGTATATATCTTGAGTTACCCGCAGTGGGATGGAACTGACAGTGCACCTCCAGATGCTCAGAATTTCTCCCCTCTGCCTTGCTTTTCAGTGGAATTCACAAGTTTCCATTAAATCTTCAACATGTATGTGCGAAGCAGTTGAAGTTTGCTAAGTTGACTGCTCTCAGCATGTTCTGACGAGCTTTGGCGTCCAAATCCAAGATAGCCAACCATTCTCCACGGTTTTCAGGTCCAGACTCCTCCTTTTACTATCTGCTTTCAAGTTCTGTGAAGTTTCCATTAATGTCAAACTATCGATTGAGAGTTGAGAATCTCCCGTCTCAATTGATGCATCTACAAGCTGGTTTACGATCTCCAATACCTCACTCATCTTTGGGCGTGATTTGGGATGCCTGACCAAGCATCGGTTGGCTATAGTTGCTAGCTTTATTGCTGACTTTAGATGATACTTTCCTTGCAGCCTGGGGTCCAATATTTGATGAAATTTCTTGACATCTGATAAATATGGCCTTACCCATTCCAGGAGCTTTTGTTCACCCTTTGGTCGGTTTCGATCTAAAGGGCGCCTTCCAGTGATGAGTTCATATAGGAATACACCATAGCTCCATACATCAATCTTTGATGTTAATCGTCCCGTCTGGATATACTCAGGAGCTGCATATCCCCAGGTTCCAACAACCTGGAAAAAGTTATCAATTGGATGAACATTAAGAAATTTGATTACCCATAGATAGTGACTGTCATTATGTTGTATGTCCTTTTGCACGATGTAAACAGCAATCTACAAACGACATCTAATTGGCCGAGTGAAACATTTTTCTGTTTTTCATGTTTTATGACATAAAACTATCCCAACTAATCAAATTCCACACATCTTCAAGCAAAAGACAAAATGCAAATATGGGACAAAGTAATTTGGTACCAGAAACACAACAAAAGCACTAATTCTTCTGCAATTACGAATAGTTAGTCCAGGAAACCATGGGATCACCAGATTCGCATATTTAAATATACCATGAAAATTAACCATCCAATTTTAGTTTTCAAGCAGGTTCAATCCACTCAGCTTGACAGTCATATAAATATCAACCACCAGTAGGCATTATGCAGAGATCAAGGTACTTCAAACTATTATCCATGTCTTGCATCACTATGCTAGTTGGGTAGGGAAGAAGGTGGAAGGGGATGGAAATTGGGAGTATATGCAAAAGGTAAGTGTCTCTCTTGTTCCATCTTACGTACCTTTGCCCTAAATGTCAATTACAAATAAGAGATTACCCACAACAATCAGCCGAGGAACATTCAGAAAATTATGGAGGAAAAATTTTCTACAGTAATTCGATTTCGAGATGATACATCACATATGCACTGTGGATAGAATAAGCATGATTGAATGCAGTTATGTTTCTATGTTAATCATTTCATGTAATGATGTCTGATGTGGGAATTTATCTGATGTATTCTACAAACATACCGCAGTTGTGACATGGGTCAAACCCTCTTGAGGGCCCAATCTAGCCAATCCAAAGTCTGATAGCTTGGCATTCCACTGCTCATCTATAAGGATATTTGAAGATTTGAAATCCCTAAAGATGATCTATGTCAAATAGTAAGAAGAGAAAAGGAAGGAAGGAAACATCAGTCTTGTGTACAAGGACTGTAAGATCATTTTGCTAGCAAATGTGTACCATAGGAAATGTGAATAAGTAATTATGTACCTGAAAATCCATTTCTTCATGTAAATACGTTAAGCCACGAGCAGCATCTTGCGCTATCTTCAATCTCATAGCCCAGGAGAGTGGTGTCTCTGATTGAGTGGATAAATGGAACTCCACACTTCGATTAGGCATAAATTCATAAATGAGGAGCCGCTGAATTCCTCTTTCGTCATCCTCAGCACAATAACCAATCAACTTAACTAGGTTAGGGTGCTCAACCACCCCAAGAAGATTTACTTCAGTGATCCACTCTTTGTGCCCCTGCCAAACATGGTCTAAGGTCAAACAACAACATTGTTTATGAGAACCTGTAAAGTTGATTAACATTTTCCACATAATTGGATTGGAAAATACTAAATAGTTTCAAGAAATAAGCATAATTACTATAACCTATCCTTCAGATCTTATTATTTTGCATCATCTTAACTACAATGCATCCCAAAATATAGGTTTGCTACTAATGGATTAAAGGACGAAGACTTACCTGCATTCCTCTTTTACCAAGCTGTTTCACAGCAACTTCAATCTTTCTACTTGAGTCCTCCCTATTCCTTATGGACCCCTTATAGACACAGCCAAATCCACCCTCTCCAAGCAGCAAAGAGCGGCTAAAATTCTTAGTGGCTGACTTGAGCTCAGAAACAGTAAAAACTCTGAGATTGCTCTGTCTAGGTGATGTTACAGGAAACAACGGCCTACCCATGGACTCTGAGCTAGCCCCCGAGACATTTTGAGAATTCAATTCATATCCACATTGCCCTACTTCATGATCACCGTGTTTAGATGTTGAGGTTGACTTCACTGTTTTCGGTTCCTCCTTGTCTCCACCGTAGAACGAGAAACACTTCATGGCAACAAAAATCTTTCCTTAATATAATGTGACTGCAGCAGATCCAGGAACTGAAAAACAGCCCAACATTCAATGAAACCATCAAAGAGATCAAGAAAACAATGGAAGTAAACTAACAATTTGTGGCCAAGAAGAACAGTACAAATTACCTAAAGGCATTATTGATAAACTGTATACATTTCATATAAGGTCTAATGAAAGAATTTGTCAGGTATCATGTACGTAGCGTATGAATAATTATAAAATAACATATGAAACAAAACATATTGTTAAATGAATTTGTGAAAGCTTTAGTTACCAGATTTAGTTACTTGAGAAGCTTATGCAACTTGATTCAATAGAAATCACTATCACAAAGGGAAAGGAACATAGGAAGGCATCTAAATTGCAGGTTTAACCTCGTCTGTTTAGTTCCTCTGTAATTTCTCTCAAAATGTCTACTTCCTCAAAACCCTGTTCTTAAATTTTCATTTCTTTGGTTCAAAATCAAGTAACAAAAACAAAGGCCGCAAAATTTTCCAGGACCCATAAAAGCTTCCTTCTTCCTACAACCTCTTGATCGCAATTCGATTACTAATATTACCACAGCCATCTAAAGTAAGCAAAAGGACGGTAAAATCATTTTTAGATTAGCAAGCTTACCTTACACTAGTATTTGTTGGATTTGCTGCAACTTAATTTTATGAAACAAGATCTGCAACTTCCGAAACTCCAAAGAGATTCACCATCCAATACTCCTGCAAGAAGACCTGAACAAAGTATAGAAAGACTAGGTTTGCACCAAAATCAAACAGTCCATACACGGCACTGGAGAAAAGAAGTCAGCTCAAATAAAGTATATTTTTCTTAAAACAAAAAAACGAAAATTATAATGCTGTAGAGTAGAACGTTAAATCCTGTATACAGAATCAAGGTATGAACAAGTGTGAACGGGGCATTCGAAGATAAGCAACGAGAAAAAGTCTTCGGTGAGATGATTCAAATTGAAAAGGAAACTTTCTGTCCATTGAACCAAAAAGCTTTTCTCTTCCTTCGTTGCATTTAACTCATTAAATTCTTACACCGAACTGGAACCCCACCATCGGTTTTTGTCGGTTGGCTAGTCCATCAGAATCAAAAGATGGCATTTTTATTTTGTTTTTCCGCAAAAGAATAACAAAAGCTTTAAACTTGCTCACGAGCCTCAACAGCTCAGCATCAACAAGGTCACTTGCTACGATCAGAATAAAAGCCCAATTGTGAATTCTGTTTCTAAAGCCCATATTTTCCAATTTCTGTTACCCAAAAAAAAAAAAGGTGGGGAAGGAGAAAAGTGTTCGAAAGTTAAAAAGCTCTGGAGCCACAGTTGAAGAAATGAAATCAGCGTTTCGAAACGCTAATTACTTGTTCTTCGCTGCTCGCTCCTTCTTAAACCCTAATTTGGCCCTCTCTCCCTTACTGGTTGTTCGGTTACCTTCTTCCACTCTTACCTCGTTTTCAATGGCGAGCGGTGAGTCCCACGCGCTTCACTCCTCTCCCTCACTAGAGAACCAGTTCAAGGAGCTCCGTACTCAACTGGAAGACTCCGGAAGCTTGCGCGAGAGAATACGAATGGTTGTGAGTGAGATTGAATCCACTTCCAGGATCATTCAAGCTAGCCTCCTCCTTCTTCACCAGTCTCGTTCTGCTCCTGGTAGAAAAAAATTTTTCAAGCTTTTCTTTTTCTTCTATATTTTATTGTTTATGCTGTTAATTTCTTCTTCTTAATTATTTATGATATGGAACAAGCAGAGGTTTTGGAGGAAGCAAAGGCTCAAATTGAACTACTGAGGGAGCAGTACAATCAACTAGCGGACATTGTTCGCGGATGCCCTGGGCATTACTACAGGCAAATTGCAGAATTGATTTTTTTTTCTTTTTTTTTTTGCTTAGGGATTGAAATCTTCTTTAATTGGGTGATGAATTAGGTATCATGGTGATTGGAGGAGTGAAACGCAGACTGTGGTTTCGCTTCTTGCTTTCGTCCACTTGTTGGAGACTGGGAACCTGCTTTTACATTCCCAAGCTCAGGAAGAACTTGGATGTATGTTCTTCTGGATATATTACCGTAGATAGCTACCTGTTGAAAGTTATTTGAATTCTTACTCTTCTACGTTTCTAACTTTGCTGTTATATTGTCTATGCAGTAAACGATTCAGAGTTCAATTTGGATATTGAGGACTATCTTATTGGTCAGTGAACTGTGGTTTCTTGTACTATGTCCCCTTTGCAGTACTTTTGAATGCTTCATTTCTTGCAATCTTTTCTTGTATGTAGTCAAGTTGTTTCTATTTTGTCCTGTCATGATGATGAAACTGGGCACATGCTTGGAAACCGCATTGGTTCTTTTGTAGAGCATAGTATATCTTATGAACCGTTAAAAAGGATTCTAATCAATGATAGCACATTTGGTATCACTTCTCATTTCTGTTTTTTAGTTTTGTTTTTGTGTATGTGTATTGATTTATGTGATATTGTTATTAATTTCTGTGTTATTTTTTTTAATTTCTTTACTATATTAGTATATTGTCTTTTTCGGTTTCTATGCTATTTTTATTATTTTTTGTGTTTTTAAAAACAAGAAACAAAAGGGAAACCAAACAAGGTTATGATTTTCACAGTTGGCTGATCAGTGTACTTGTTTCTAATGTGCCAAACTGTTATCATGTACGTGTTCATGCTTTTGATATAGGTTGATAGGTATGGGAGCATGGAATTGTTATATTTAAAACGTTAAACTGAAACTGAATAAGGCCCAGCCTTTATTCAAATAACTGATTCCTCTTGTAACTTGGAAAAACCTGTGGGTAAGGTTTGACAGTGTTTGATATGGGATTTCAAACTTGGAAAAAATCTCATTTGTTATAGTGTTTTATACACTGTGTAACGTACCTTATTAGCATTTTTTGTGATTCCTTTACTTTTATCAATCATTTGGTGGCTTGTGAGCATTTTATCCTTTGGGTTACACTGTTATTGGGTTATGATTGTCATTTATAGGATGAAATGATTGTAAAATGTAGTTTAGTTTCAAGAGATTTTCTCTTTGGCTTCTTTAACTCTGATCTTGCATTTATGTTTATATGGCAAATAGAAAATGAAAGTAACAATAAAAGGTCTCATTGTTAGATTTTCTTTTTTTTTTCTTATTAAGCTGATAACAGATTTTCTTTCTTGTATAGGTATTTGCTTCATGTCTAATGAAATGGTAAGAGTTGTTTATCTTAAACTTGGAATTTATGCTACGTTCTTGTCTTGCTTTGACTTGGGATAAACTTCATTAAGAATTCTTTTTGGGCAACTATTAGAAGTTCCAGTGACTTTCATGGTTGGAGTTGAAACTTCTAGTCTATAAGGAGAGAAGCAAATTTGTTACCTGATCAACTATATATTTGCAGCCTAGATACGTTGTCAACCAAGTGACTGCTGGAGACTATGATTGTCCAAGAAAGGTATTGAAGTTCTTGACAGATCTTAATGCAGCATTCCGCATGCTTAATCTCCGTAATGATTTTCTTCGCAAAAAGTTTGATGGTAAGAATTTATTTCTGTTGTTCATTTGTCATTTTATTTTGCTCTATTCGATTCATTTAACCACACTGCATGTCCTCAATGCCACTGTGTCTTCATCTGTCCCAGGATTGAAGTATGACCTTAGAAGAGTTGAAGAAGTGTATTATGATGTTAAGATACGAGGCTTGTCCGCCAATGGAGATCCAACCAAAGAGCAAGGTGCAAAAGAAGATCAATCATAGTTTGAAGTGGCATATGGCATGGTATCGCGTTGATGTCAATGTACTTAGTGTATACATGCAGAGATGGAACTGACCATCGATGAGACACAAACCCTTAACTGACTTGGTTAATATGCAATTTTGTTTCTTCAATGAAGGATGAATTCTTGTTATGTCATTCTTTGATCGCTTAGCTACGTGATTGGGTTTTTTCTTATGCTTCTTTTGTTCATTTTTCCTCCCCCAGCCTGCAAAAATACTTGCCATGAGACTTGTTATAGTGGCATTTTGAACTTTTTGTCAATCCATCAACGTTATAGCTGGCATCTCCATGCAAACTTGGCTTCGGAGACACAATGGTTTGTATTTATGAGCTATATCTATGTACGTTGGATTCATCAATTTAAACTTTTACTTTTATTATTAATAAATGAAATTATAAAAAAGTTTATTATTTTATTGATTTATCATATTTATGTACTATTACTTATATCAAAAAGTGTAAAGAAATATTTATTATATAATGTTAATTTTTATTAATAATTAATTATATTAACATACACTATTTTATTAATAATTATGTAACAAATAAACATCTTAAAATGATAGTAAATTGAATGTTTCATTAATTTTTACTTTATTATGTAATAAAAATATGATAAAGATGTTATAAAATTTATAATTATGAAATAATAATATTTTTATTACAATAATATTAATAATTATGTAGTAATAATTTTTATTTGTAAATATTTTTTGTACATGTAAAAATATGAATGATGTATAAGTTATTAATAATGATAATATTCAACATTAGCTGACTCTAATAGACTAATGAGACAAGAAAATTTTAATGAAATATGATAAATTAATTATCTTATTTATTATTTATTTATTTATTAAAATTGATAAATTTATATTATTTAGTTGTTCATAAGACAATTTTACAATATATATTAAATATTATTATATTTTGTAATATAAGCAATATTTTAAATACTGTACTAATATTGATACCGAATTTAATCATGAAATAGTAATGTACTAGTATCAATCAATACTGGATAATTTTTCAGTTAATTTTTTAAAATTATAAATTAGTCCTTAAATTTTATAAAATCTAGAAAATAGCCATCCTATATATTGTATTTTATGTTTTTATCTTTACTTTAATTATGTCTAAAAAATCAATAATAATATAAATTTGAAATAATAATAACTATATATTTATTCAAACAATAAGAACATCATAGATTTACATATAAAGATCATTCAACTCACATATAAAGTTTATTTAACTGAATCAAAACATCAAATAATAACAATAAAATTATAACTATAAGCATTCACATACATTCATACAAATGTATTCAATTAGTTGTATTTAAATATCATATCATAAGAATAAAATATAAAATTATCACTTCGTTTCCTACCAAGGGGCATAGTAAAATAAAAGTAAAACCTTAAATAAAAATAGTTATTGTTATTTATATTTCATATATAAAATTCAGCATATACATCAAATAAAAATGAAGTTTAAAAATGATAAATACCTGAATATATATTATACTGTATATGTATTATATATTACATTGTATAATTTTTTATTTTACTTCAACATTCTAAAAAATCATTAATATTTAATAGAGCATCAAAGTAATTAATAAATTAATTATAATTGAAATAATTTTTAGATTTTATTAATTATAATTGAAATGATTTGTAGATTTTATTAATTATAATTGAAATAATTTTTAGAATTCTCCCCTTCCAATCTTTTAACTTATATTAAAAATTACAAATATAAATATAAATTAATGAAGAATGTAAGATCATTAAAAAAAGATTGCAAATATAAATATGAATTAATAGAGCATTTATGATTGATAATCAAATATAGTATAAATTAAAGAACAATAATAAAAATAAATTTGATTTTTTAATATAAATAATCATAAATTAATTTTTATATAAAAATTAAATAATAATATTTATTATTACAAGAAATAGGAAAAATAAAAAGGTTACTATTAAAAAAGGAATAAAAGTATAATTATAAATATTTTAGTTTCTTAAAATGAAAAAATAACAAAAGAACTATCCAGACAATAAAGTAAGAAAATAAACATTTTGCCAATATTCTCCCTGTGATGCTCTCTCTCTATGCTTGCTGTCTTTGAATTGGTTTTT
>JAOXYD010000005.1:25187864-25205912 GCA_028565735.1 Pinacopodium congolense
CTTTCCTTATCATATCATAAACAATGCTCCAATCTTTCTTTAAAGTCTTAATCCTAGACTCTATGTGAGGTCTCGCTTTTAAATTTTAATTAGGAAGCTTTGTTGCTACCATTCTTTCTAATTCATTTAGATACCCAGCTTTAAATCCAGTATCAGCATTGTACGTTCCCATATTATGAAAATCAACTATGCAAGAAACTAGCACAATATCCTCATCATGCTTCCACTTTCTTTTTGTTCATATTGAACTTTGAGAATCAATAATTGATGGGGAATTCATCGACATACTTATCTACTAAATTAAAGAAATGTTTATAAATTAAAAATAATCATCATAATAAAGGAAAAATAAAAACATTCATAAAATTCTTCATACCAATTAACATTAATTATCAATAGCTTACAAAAACATTCATATGGTCTTCAATAATAGCTTACAACATAAAGAACAAAGAGTACAAAAACTTACATAAACAATAATATAAAACCTCATAAGACTCAAACATTATTTATGAACACCTAAAAAATGTCAATTCTCAATTTGCCTAGATGTTTGTCATTCATTGAACATTTCACGTGTCAATTCATTTCTACAATTTTTTTTAAGCATTAGTTGGGTCAATAGTAGTTATACACTCCTCCTCAAGAACCGGATTGGTGTGAAAATAATCCCCTAAATCACTGTCCATGGGATCAAAACTCATCTCCTGCCTAATAAAATAATGAAGCAAACACCTATAATAATTTGATTATGTGTCTTTATTGGATAAAATGATGGACTTCTAAGAATAGCTCACCTAATTTTTAATAACCCAAAACACCTCTTAATTACATTACGTGCAGTCATATGTTTCATATTAAAAAATTCCTCTGGAGTTCTTGGTTGGTAACCTTCACGCCATTCATTCAAATGGTACCTTTGATCCCTAAAAGGTGCAAGGAAGTCCTCACAATTTATATAACCTACATCGACTAGGTAATAGCAACCTATATAAAAAAAAAATACTACATAAGTTACCATTATAAAAAAACATTACATAGGTAATAACAACCTATATAAAAAAGCACTACAAATAACCTTCCCATATTATATAGGAAAGCTTACCATTAGGCACTTTCAGTCCATGTCTCCTAGTAATTGCATCACGAAGAACTCGATCATTAGCTACTGACCCTTCCCAACCAGGAAGAACATAAATAAATTGCATTTTAGGTTTCTCTTTAATTGACACGTTAACCCTGATATTTGTCCCATCTAGAGCACCTAAGCAATTCCACAATTCAAATGAAATAAAAAATAATTAGGAACCTTAATCACATTCACTATATTTTCTTATAAAAGTAATAGGGTGATTATCTACCTTAAACCATATCCACTAATGGTTTGAACAGTTTGTTGATATGGGCTCAGGTTTCCTAACCAAAAGATCTTGCAAATGCATCACTGCATTTAAAACATTATGAAAACACCAACTAATTGTCTACCTTGACCTTCTAGAATTTTTCCTAATAAGTTGCTTTTTTACATGATGAGCAATAATATGTAAGAATATTGCTACTTTTTCATCAATAAGCATGTTTTTTGTTAACTTAATCCTCCTATACGTTCTAGCATTTCACATAGTTAAAAAAAGGCTTCCCTATTCATCCTAACCATTGAAATACATGACTCATCATTGCCATGCACAATTTGCCTCACATAATCTTGATTTGTATAAACATTTAGAATATAACTTCTAATCCTTGGCCTATAACTATATAAAATAGCCTCCGATGCCAAAAAATTGAATATCGACCTAACAAGAGTACACAACTACAACCATACAATCAAGACAACTACAATCCTTTTTGTTCTTTCGACATTTCTACGTAAAGTCAAACTGAAACAAGCCATGATTGCTAAAAGAAGATAATAGAAACAAAACATAAAAACCATAACTCAACCAAACACCAATTAAGAAAGGTAGAAAGATAGACAAATTACTTAATCATAATCAATGTAAAAAGAGACCCAAAGCACAACTTATGTAACACCTATACTCAATGCATTTCCTAATGTTCATTCAATTACATTCATCATGAAAATTAAATCAAATTCATATCCAATAACCAAAACAATTCAAATATTATTTATTCAAGGTGAAGAGCAACCCATTAACAATATTTTTAATGAAAAAGAGTAGCCTATAACTTAATCAGCAACCAACATAACCAAGTCCCCAATAATCACACCAAATTACAACTATAATGGTTTTTCTAAGAAAGATTTATAATAAAAATGCTTATAAAATTTCTAGCTATGAAAATTCAGCATAAAACACTCATAAAATCTCAATAGACTTGAAACCAATTATTTAAAACAACAAAAATGAAAATTTTAGCATCAAGGAACTAGATTGAATAAAAGAAACAAAAAAATGTCAATACTTTATAATTTTAATTTTAGCTTACAATATAAACATTTAGACCTTACAAGGACACAAAATCATATTAACAAACATTTAAAGAAGTTTTATGAACTATAAAATAATAGATTGAATAAAAAAAATGAATTAAAACCTAAGACAAGCTATTAGATTGAATCAAAAGAAAACACAAAACTCAAACTTGAGCAATATGGGTTTGTAGGCTTAGAACCCTCTTAAAATGGCATAAAGATGATAACTGAAAAATTATAACTCTCTTAAGGGCTTAAAGAAACAAATTATGATGGATTGAATGCATAAGAAACACAGTGGAATTATGAAAAACAAGGATTGAAAGAGATGAAGACAAAGGCATTGGATAAACTTCATGTGTGTAATACAAACTTGATAAACTTGTTGTGTGTAAGACAAAGGCGCATGACTACTAAAAGAAGATAGTACAAATAGATTTTTAAGGAAATACAAACATTTAAGGGCTGTTAAAAATTTATAGAACATAAAAACCATAAACCAACCAGACACCAACTTAAGGAAGATAGAAAGATAGACAAAATCATAATAGGCATAATGAACCTAGTGACTAAGTAAAGGAAGTATTGTTGTGATTCTATTTGTTTTTAGTGCCATAACCCCCTTTTTCTAACACATGCTAGACCTTTTATTAACAATCTTGAAGTTCTGCTTTTGTTTATACAATTGATGACTATTTTATTATCAACATATGTGTTTTCAAGTATTGCACTGATTACTCTAACATGAATCATGCACCATTACAAATTACCAACAACTTCATTTCTATTACAATCATCTTCATCCATTGAATACTAGCTTAAAATAAAAAAGTAAAACAAACGATTTGAAGTATGCTTGAAGTAATGTAGTTCTGTAACTTACATGTCTTCTTTTTACTGTTTAACATAAACATAATTGTCATACCAAAGCATTTTTTACTATGTACTGCTATATATATATATATCCCTTTACTTATGCTTGAGACTATGTACTGCTATATACGTTAATGAGATCACTCTCTTTGCCAATTATATATCCCTAATGAACTACAAGAACAACAAAACTCAAACCTAGGATGTCGAGTTCTATTACCCGGATGAATTGCAAGAACAACAGAACTTAAGCCTAGATGGATTGCAAGAAGAACAAAAGGTACGAACTTAAGCACAATCATATTACCCTAATCCTAAACCCCTCTATATAATTCTCTAACACAACCCCATCTCCACAATAAACTAAGAATACCCATAATCAAGGAATTAGCAAGCCAATTCAACAAAGCCCCTCACCTAATCGAAACTCATCAACATAAATGCATCACCCTAAATTACGAAGAGGAAGAACTTACTCGGAAGAGAGAACGGATGGTAGAAGGCTGGGTTGACTTGAAGAGAGAGTGAAGTTTCTGACCAAGAGAAAAAAAGAAGAAGAAGAAGAAGAAGTACTAAACCGGCAATGAGATTTAAGAATATAAACAATACAAAAATCGTGAAACTAGAAGAGAGGGACAAACGTGTTGAGAAAGAATTAATTTACTAGAAGAACGAGACAGACGATTATGAATCTAGAGAAGGCTGTAATTGCTTGAAGGTTGGGAGATGGATGACGACGTGCACAGTAAAAAAGATAGATTCTTCCTCAATTTTTTATACCTATTCTTGAAATGCTCAAAATAGATTAAGCCAGGAGAAAGATAGGTTTAAATATTCTGCTAATTAGGTTAATTCTTAAATCAATGAAATTCCTATTATATTTTCTATTTTTTAACCAAACAAAATGACAAAATTAATTAAACAGGAGGAATTCAATAGACATTCCCAAATAAGCTACGTAAAAACTTTATTGACAGGGTGATTTTATAGATACAGAACACATGATGTCTAAAGTCGGAATTACATGGCCAAACCCATTTTAGCCTCTATCCTTAAAGTCCTTCTGTCCGCTTCAACTGTCTGTGTCTTTTCACATGCTTAATCCGTAACAACAAAGAAACAGAAGAAGAAGGTCTATTAATCATCTTCTCCTAAATGATCTATGCTGCGCTATCTAGGCGCCACTTCAGGCCTTGGGTTTATGCCTATATACCCAGATTTTCACTGTCTTGTTCTATCAGTCCTCGCCATTTTTCAGCTTTCATCGAAGTCCCTTTCATGGATTTTGATGAAATATCAACCTCAGAAACTTCATCTTCATACCCATATCTCGAACTCGAAGCTAAGAGTAGGAGTGGCGTTGAAGATCGCAGATTTAAAGGGAAGCATCAAGACCCAGAAAAACTGGAGGATGTAATATGCGAAATGATGGCGAACCGGTCTTGGACGACCCAGTTGCAGAACTCAATCCGGAGTTTGGTGCCCAAGTTCGGTCACAGTCTAGTTTATAATGTTTTGCACGGAGCTAGAGACTCGGAGCACGCGCTCCAATTCTTCAGATGGGTCGAGCGGTCTGGCTTGTTTAATCACGATAGGGAGACTTATTTGAAAATGATTCAGATTCTGGGTCGAGCTTCCAAGCTCAATCATGCTCGTTGCATACTCTTAGATATGGCTAAAAAGGATATTCAATATGACGAGGATATGTTCATAGAGTTGATTGATGGTTATGTTAAGGCGGGAATTGTTCAAGAGGCGATTAATATATTTGATAAAATGAAGGAATTGGGTGTGGAGAAGAGTGTTAAGAGTTATGATACTCTGTTTAAGGTGATTTTGAGGAGAGGGAGGCATATGATGGCGGAGAGGTATTTCAATAAGATGTTAAGTGAGGGGATTGAGCCAACTAGAAATACTTATAATATTTTACTCTGGGGTTTCTTTTTGTCACTGAGGTTGGAAACAGCAATGAGGTTTTATGAAGATATGAACAGAAGAGGGTTTTCCCCTGATGCTGTCACTTATAATGTTATGATTAATGGATATGTTAGGTTTAAGAAGTTGGAAGAGGCGGAGAAATTGTTTATGGAAATGAAGGGGAAGAATATAAAACCTACAGTTATGATTTACACTATCATGATTAAAGGGTATGTTGCAGTGAATAGAGTTGATGATGGGATGAAATTGCTTGAGGAGATGACTTCGCTTGGCATTAAGCCTACTTCTGTTACTTATTTGACTTTGTTTCAAGGATTTTGTGATACTGGAAAAATGAGTGCGGATAAAAGTACGTTGAATGATATGGTGCGAGGCACATTGCTCCAAAGGAAAATTCAATCTTCATAAGGTTGTTATCCTGTCAGTGCAAGGCTGGAGATTTGAATGCTGCTCCAACAGAGGCTGGACATGATGATTTTTGCAAGGCTGAGGATTATGATACGAGTAGTAAAATTGTTGGATAAACTCATTGAGAAGGAGATTATTTTGAGGACTAACAGTATGTTGGAAATGGAGTCCCTTGCATTCAACCCAATTATTGACTATCTATGCAATCATGGACAGACCGGAAAAACAGAAATCCTTTTCAGGCAGTTGATGAAGAATGGAATTCAGGATCCACACCATCCGAATAATTTGATTTGTGGGCATGCAAAAGAAGATTCCACGGCTTCTGGTTTTGAAATGCTAACGATCAAGGGTAGAAGAGGGGTCCAACAAGATGCAGATGCTTATAAAATTCTCATCCAGGGCTCTACTTGAGGAAGGGTGAGACGGCATATGCTAAAATAGGTTTGGATAGTATGATTGAAGATGGTCATCTTCCAGATTCATCTACATTCAGGTCAGTGATGCAAAGTCTTTTGGGAGATGGGAGACTTCAAACTACCAGTCGTGTGATGAGGTCTAAGTTGGAGAAAAGGTTGAAGGAGATTAATAGAGT
This sequence comes from Pinacopodium congolense, assembly GCA_028565735.1. Taxonomy (NCBI): domain Eukaryota; kingdom Viridiplantae; phylum Streptophyta; class Magnoliopsida; order Malpighiales; family Erythroxylaceae; genus Pinacopodium; species Pinacopodium congolense. The sequence continues at coordinate 25,194,116 of JAOXYD010000005.1, forward strand.
TTGGTGACAGAGATTTGGAAAGTTCTTATTACGAGAGGTCATCTTGAGGAAAACCTTGGAGGAATTGAGCTTTTAATACATAGCGTTTGTGTAATCTGCCGTCTGTGCTTTCTGACAAGGGAGAGACAGTTGCTGCTCTTTAAGTTATTAGAATTTGTTTTGGAAGGAGATTTCTCTGTAGACTTCAAAAGCTATTATAAAGTGTTGGATGCTCTCTTAGCCGCTGAGAAGACTCTAAATGCATATTCCCTGTTGTGTAAATTTATGGGGGAAGGCAAGTGATTGCAGTGGTGTGGAGGATTTGATTAGGAGCCTTAACCAGGAGGGTAACACAAAGTAGGGTGGTATACTTTCCAGAATGCTGGAGGGAGGGAACAAGAAGCAAGCATCTGCTGCTGCTTGATTAGTGTAATGGAAAATGCTCCAGACTCTAAGGGTTTATCATATTTCTGTATGGAGCAGTAACTATCTTTGCATTAGGTTTGACAAGAAGATGGTTAGATTAGTGTAATGGAAGCAGGCAATGGCTTCTGATTTATGTACTGCATATATATATTTTTTTATGCAGCAGAATAGAAAATTCCATTTATTTATTGAATTCTTTTGCAACACCATTTGCTTTGTTTCGATCTGTTTTTCCTTTACCGTCCATAAGCTGTATTAGTTGTCGCCAGAAACATGTCATTTTTATGGATTTGCAGTCTTAGAACTCACTGAAACTTCTCTGCCAAATCAAAATGCATGGCTTTGTAGTCTTGAACACCAGAGCCCAGTTACCAATTTGTTTTAGGATGCATTTTCTCGTCGATAAACCATTCTGTCAACTTCTTTTTGTAGTCCTATTCCTGTTCCTCAGAGGCTTTTTGAGGGCTCTCATCATCAACAACTTGTTAGCTTAATTAGTAGGGACTGGAATTGTGTGCTCCAAATTGCCATTAAGGACAAAGCACTGGGAACTTTTTATTTTTATTTTTATTTTTGTTTTTGAATAAGTTTTTTATTTTTATTTTTATATATTTATATCAAATTTTAATTTTTTTTATTTTTATACTATATTTTTAATCTTTATGTTTTACTCATATATATTATATTTTTTAGTCTTTATATTTAAAAAATTAAAATAAAAAACAAAAACCACGATCTCCAATATAAGGTGAAGGGCTTGTTTGGTATTATTGGGATTTTTGGTTTTGATTTTTAATACAAAAATTGATAAAGACAACTCACTAATACAGCACAAAAATCGAGGATAAAACACAAAAATTAATATAAATATATCAAAATCACAACTAAAAATCACAACTTACAATAATATCAAATGACTCTTAAAGTTTGTTTAGTATGACTTTGATTTTGTGTTTTAATTTTTTTTTGTTAAACATAAATATTAAAAAAGATAACACTTTAATACAACACAACAATTAAAAATAATACATAAAAATTAATATAAATATATAAAAATTATAATTAAAAATTACAAATAATAATAATACTGACTTTCTATTCAATATGCCAAATATCTTCACTGCTCTTATCTGTATTTGAAAGATCTTCGTCAAGGTAGCCCTCATATGAAGCCGCTGGCATCTTATCGTCCTCTCTATAATTGTAGGCCCATCACGAATGATCATAAAAAAATCAAGGGGCAGGAGATGCAATTTTTGTTGGCTTTTCTAATGCAACTTGCAGCTGTTACTATGCAGCTAAAGTAGGTTATCCACAAGGGCACTGCGGGCATGTTGCAAAGGTATTATCGGTGTATTAAACCCACCAAAACCCTTTGCCTTTAAATATCTTCCCCTATCAAAAGGCTGAGTCTTGAATACAAACCTTATCTGCCTCCAACGCTTATCTCTCAGAGTTCTTCGAAGGAGACCTAGCCATGTCTACAAGCTGTGCTTCTTCTCTCGTACTACCATTTCTCAACGTCAAAATCGCATCTTCGTGCAACCCCAACAAACCCACTTCGCTGTCTTATGTTTCCGCTGTCTCCTCTTGTCTCAAGCTTAACTGTAGACCCATTTCAGTTCCCAGTTCTGTGTTTCAGTCCTTGGGAACTCTAAAAGATCAGTCCTTTTCGTCTCGTTTTGTACGCAAAGTTGCTGTTTATGATCAAGAAGAGGAGCTCTTGAGCGATGGAGACGAGCCCAGTTTCTCGCCAGACCTAAAATTGTTCGTGGGCAATCTTCCCTTCAGTGTTGACAGTTCCCAACTGGCTGATTTGTTTGCAAAAGCTGGAAATGTTAATATGGTTGAGGTAAATGGTTTCTTTGAATCCATTCAAATTTGTTTGCTAGGCAAATCTGATAGATACACGACGATGTTTGAGCTTGTGGTTCTCTTTTTTGTTTGCTCAATTTATGGAAATTTAGAAGTGCGGTTATTTTCTGTTCAAGCATATTTGTTCTGATTTCCCCTGTGATGGTCGGTAATGATTCACTTTTAGTTGAATTCGTTTCTTTTTGAAAGGTTATCTATGACAAGATAACTGGAAGAAGCAGAGGATTTGGGTTTGTGACAATGTCGACTCCTGAAGAAGTTGAAGCAGCTGCTCAACAGTTTAATGGCTATGTAAGTTGCCTTCGTTACCTCTATCTCTTGTAGTGAAATTGACAAAGGGATTTTAAGTTTTCTGACCCTTCATACATTCGTTATACATTACCTTGTTTAAGGATACCTGGCCAACTTTCAGGTTATATAAACTTGAAAGGCTTGGTTAAATATCTCCCTGTTACTCCTAGTGATATAAGCCTTGTCGGATGAAAGTCATTTTTTGTTGCTGCATTAACTGGTTATTGTATCTAAGTGTGAAATTTTTGTTGTTGCCAGGAATTTGAGGGACGGCCTCTCAGGGTCAATTCTGGACCACCCCCCCAGAGGGAGAGCTCCTTTTCTAGAGGGCCCAGGACTGGCGGCAATTTTGAGGCTGGAAATCGTGTTTATGTTGGCAATCTTTCGTGGGGTGTTGATAACTTGGCACTTGAGAACTTGTTCAGTGAGCAAGGAAAGGTTGTTGAATATTGGTTTAGTGATTGCATTTAGTTTTCCAATTGAATTAGGTTACTAGTTTTGAGTTTGCAAAAAGTTTTTAATACCCAATTCACCCCCCTCTTGGGTTCCATAGGACTTACAATAAACTTCTTATCGTATAAAGTTATTTAAAAATGCATTTTGAACATCAATTTGAAATAATTTAAAACCCATATGAGATGTAAATGTAAGCAAAAGTTTAATGACTTCTAGTATAGCTAAGGAAGAAAAGATTTCATCATAATCTATTCCTTCTTCTTGGTTATACCCCTTAGCCACTAATCTTGCCTTGTTTATGATAATATTTCCTTGTTCATCTAATTTGTTCTTGAATACCCATTTAATAATGATTATTAGATGATCTTTAAGTCTAGGCACTAAATTCCAAACCTTGTTTCTTTTAGATTAGTTCAATTCTTCATTCATATCCAAAATCCAATTTTCATCATCTAAAGTTTTTTTAATAGTCCTACGTTCAATCTTTGAAATAAATGCAAGATGCAATAAATTAAAATGAGAGCGAGTAGTTATTCCTTGTTGGATATAACCTATTATTTGGTTGGAAGGATGATCCTTCTTGTATCTACAATCTTTTGGTAGCTCTTCATCCCTCCTTTCTTCACTTGGTTCAATAATTTGCTCTTGAGATATTTGTCCTTCATCTTCAAGTGATAAGTTCTCTAAAATCTTGGATAAATCTATATCATTAGTCTCAAAATCTCTCTTTCTTTCAAAGTGGTTAATCTTATCAAATATAACATGCATAAATTCTTCTACAATATGAGTGCTTTTGTTAAAAAATCTATATGCTTTACTAGATATTGAATAACTTAAGAAGGTGCCTTCATTTGTTTTAGAATCAAACTTACAAACTTTCTTTAGTATTTAAGATATAACATTTGCAACTAAATACTTTGAAATGGCTAGTTTTAGGTTTCTTACCATTCAAGATTTTATAGGGCATTTTATCCATTTTATGTCTTATATTCACTCTATTATTAATATGACATGCACATGCAACTACTTCGATATAAAAATATTAAAGTAAATCATACTTATTAATCATAGTTCGAGCTATTTCTTGTAAAGATTAATTCTTTCTTTCTACTTTATCATTTTATTATGATGTCCCAAGTGTAAAAGCTATGTAAAATGCCATGATCATCGCAAAAACATCTAAACCTATCATTATCAAATTCTCTACCATGATCACTTCTAATATGCAAAAGACAAGGTTTTTTTATTTTGGATTTTCTTGATAACTTTGATAATTGGCAGTATACTTCAATAGCAAAGTGAATTTGGTGCTTTTTATTGATATGTACAGTTTTATTTATGTATAAAGCTAAAAACTATACAAGGTAAGTGAATAAATCAAAATAAGGATTTCCAAATATTCCCTTTAGCTACAAATATGGTGGATTGATTTGCTAGGATCCTTGATATCTTTGATCTCCTGGCGTGATCTTCTCTTTGATTTTATGTTGACATCCTCCCTTAAATTGATGATAGTTAACAACAAGGATCAATTTGCTCACAAGATAAGAGTGGCACATAGAAGACATGGACTTAGTAAATATATCAGCAAGTTGATCTTAAGAAGAGACATACGCAAGGTGAATAATATTATCACCAACTAAATCCCAGATATAATGACAATCAGTCTCAATATGTTTAGTGCGTTCACGGTGTACATGATTATTAGCTATGCTGATAATACTTGTGTTATCTACAAAATGGGTGTCATGTTTAGAATAAGAAATAACAAAATCCATGAGTAACCATTAGAGCTATACAACTTCAAAACTAATAGAGGACATTGAACGATACTCAGCTTCAGTAGAAGATTTGGAGACACGTTCCTGCTTCTTACATTTCCAAGAGATCAAAGAGTTGCCCAAGAATACGCACCATCCCATCATCGATCGTCGTGTATCAACATAACCAGCATAATCTGCATCACTAGATGCTAGAATAGTAAGTGAAGAAGTGGAAGGAAAAAGGAGTCCATAATCACAAATTCCCTTTAAATAGCGAAGAATACTATAAAGAGCTTAAAGACGTAGCCTCTTCAGTTGGGAAACAAATTGACTAACAACTTAGACAACAAATGAAATGTCTGGATGAGTAGTAGTGAGATAAATAAGACTTCCTACTAAGCTTCGATACAATGTAGGATCAAAGAGAGTTGCGCCGTCATCGCGCTTTAACTTCATATCTTGTTCCATTGAAGTAGAGCAAGTTTTTTTATCAATGAGATTGACCAATTTGAGTAAGTCTTCAATATATTTTCGTTGAGTTAGAAGGATTCCATCATATGTGTACGATACTTCCAACCCAAGGAAATAAATGAGAGTGCCAAGATCCTTCATATGAAAGGAGTTTGAAAGAAACTGTTTAAATTCTGCAATACATTGGTGATCACTTCCTGTAATAAACATATCATCAACATATAGAAGTAAAATGATAATGCCACCATGAAAATGACGAATAAAGAGTGAATGATCATTAGAACTTTGTTGAAACCTAGTGAAGTAAATAGTAGACTGAAATTTCTCAAACTATACCCAAAGTGCTTGTTTAAGTCCATAAAGTGACTTGCGAAGTTTACAAACCATATTAGGATTTGTAATAGGATATCTAGAAGGGCATCTCATATAAACTGTTTCTTTCAAATTACCATAAGGAAGGCATTTTTCACATTTAATTGATAAAAGGCCATTGCTTGTTATATGCTATAGTAAGAAGAGTATGAATAGTAGCCATTTTTGCCACATGAGTAAAAGTTTCTTCGTAATCAATCCCATGTTCTTGTTTATATCCTAGTGCCACCAAACGAGTTTTGTATCTATCAAGAGAACCATCTGGTTTAACTTTAATGGTATAAACCCGTTTACTTCCTATGATAGACATGCCGGGGGAATAAGGAACTAAATCCTAAGTATTATTCACTTCTAGTACCTGAATCTCTTCTTCCATTGCTTTTCTCCAACATTCTTATTATATTGCCTGGTTATAAATAGAATGAATTTGGATAGAGTTTATATTAGTAAAGAACGAGTATAAAGAGTCATACCTTATGGATGGTTTACCAAAATTGACACAAGTATATCTTCACAATTGTGGTGGATGTGGTATGGAATTGACATTGGATAGGTTGGAAATAGAACCTTCAGGGACATGATCATTTGATGGCAATGTGGACATTGTTTCAACATTAATGTTATTAAGATTACGAGATGAGTTGGAAAAATCATGTAAAAAGGAAATAGATTGACAAGTGACATCTGAACTAGAGGATAAAGAATAAAAATATATGTTTTCAAAGAAGGTGACATGACGAGACACACATATGCAATAAATTTGTGGATTATAACAAATATATCTTTTTTGTTTATCATTATAACCAACAAAAACACATTTAATAGCCTTCGCAGTTAATTTAGTTTGTTCATGAGGAAGAAGTAATATAAAGTAGATACAGCTAAAAAAACGAAGATGGGCATAATTAGGTACTTTATTATAGAGTGTAAAGTATGGGGACTGATTCCCAATTGTTAGAGAGGGTTGTCGATTTATGAGATGGACAGCCGTATATATTGCTTCAACCCAAAATTAAGGTGCTACATGAGATTCAAGTAAAATAGTTTGAACAATTTCTAAAACATGACGATTCTTATACTGCACAACTACATTTTGTTCTGTGTGCTAGGACAAGATTGTTGAGTTATAATGTCTTTTGTTTGAAAAACTAATATAAGATTAGATGCATTAAATTCTCAACCAAAATCTGATAATTTTTTTTAACTATTTTGCCAAATTATGTCTCAATTATAGTAACAAAAGTCTTGGTTATATTAGTTAGATCATATTTAACTTGAAGGAAATAGACCCAAGTAAATCGTTCTAAGTGGTCAATGAATAAAACAAAATATTTATAACCAAGTCTACATAAGACTGGTGAAGGGCCTTATAAGTCACAATGTATTAGAAGAAAAGGTACATCAATTTTTGTAGTACTGGAAATAAAAGTAAGATTAGAAAATTTTCCAAGAGCACAACTCTGACTATTCTTGGAAATATCATATTTAACATGCAATTTGTCTGGAAGAAAATCCAAATGGAACATATACTCTAACCTACTAACATGTAGGTGACCAAGACGTCAATGCGATAGGTCCCAAACTTTATTTTCATATGAAATAAAAGGGGATGGCGATACTATAAGATGCATATGAGAGTCGAGATCAAGTTGAAATGCAATAGGTCTCAAACTTTATTTTCATATGAAACAAAAGTGGATGGCGATACTGTAAGATGCATAGGAGAGTCAAGATCAAGTTAAAATAAATGCCCATGTTTACGCCCCTTCATTATCACTTGTCTCGTTTAAAGGTCATGTACATCACAACCAAGAGAGAAAATTATCCTAAATAGTTATGATCAGTTAATTTTCCAATAGAAACCAAATTGGCTGTTAAGCAAGGAACAAAAAGAATATTAGGTAGAGAAATAGATTTGTTGGATTCATTAAGTAAGCAAACAGTGTCAATTCCTTTAATGGGTAATGTCCTTCTATTGGTTGTGGTAATTGATCTATTTGAGTGACAAGGTTTAAGTTCAGAAAAAGCATGCATTTGGTCAGTCATATGATTAAAAGCAGATGATATCAAGGAACAAGGAACAAATTTATTTCCTTTACCTTATAACTTGGCAATAGAGAAAGTAGAAGAGATAGCACCTGGAAGTGTTGCTTGCATTGAGTCTTGAATCATCTTTTGAATCGCTTGTAGTGAAGCAGGGGTCTCCGTAGCATTAGGTTTTCTTTATCATTACCCATAGTAACAATTGCATAATGACCTTATTTATTCTTTAGAACTTTACAATTAAAAATTATGTGCCCATATTTTTTGCAATAATTACACATATTACGCTTTTTGCAATGGGACTACATATGTCTAAGTTCACCATAGTATCTGCATTGAATGTTATTTTTACCTCCATTCTTCTATTGTGGTTGATGTTTTCCACGTGAAGCCAAAAAAACTGCATCAATAGAGTTTGATTTGGTGGCTAATTAATCTTGTGTATTTAGTCGCGTTTCTTCATGAACAAGAATTACAAGAATAGCTTCCATACTCAAATTGCCTTGATTAATTAATGCGGCCCTTACATTTTCGAATTCATGTCAAAGCTTTATAAGGAATTGCATTACTCTTGCACGATCCCTGTCCCTCTTAATCTCCGAATATGTAGCACTTGAGACAATATTAAAATAGATCATATCTTATTCTGTCCATAATTTTAATATTTCAACATAAAAGTTGCGAATGTCTTGATCTTCTTGGCTAAGGTTAGCAATTTCGTATTCAAGCTGGAATTGCCTTAATTGATCTACTTAAGAATAAATTCTCTAAAGATGTTTCAGTTTTGAAAGACCGAAGACGGAGTGTAATGTCTGGTTCAACTAAATTAAGTATCCAAGCAATAATCTGAGCATTCCTTGTTCTCCATTACTTCTTAGCTTCAGAAGTTGCTTTATTTTGTTGGGGTCCTTCAAAAATATTAGAGTATCCTTTTCCTTCAACGAAAATTTGAAACTGAAATTCCGAAATAGCAAAAATTTTCCATTAAATTTGATAGATATGGATTCATATTTGTTTCCATTCATATTAGCAATATGTGTCACAACTGTCCCCAAAAAAATTCCACAATAGAGATCACCAAAGATTTCGAATGGTTCAATAACCAAAAATTCACCAAAGAATCCCAATGGTTTAATAAACAACAACAAATGAAACAAATATATTGTGTAATAACAAATTACACAGAAAAATAGCTAATTGTTCATGAATCTAGACATATCTGGATGTTGGGAAACGAGAACAAATCTACCGAAGACAAACCTAAGATCTAAAGTGACAGCAAAGAACAAGACAACATGTAGTGTGACAGAGAAATAGTAGAACCTGAGGCTGAATAGCAACAACAGAATTTGTGGTTGGACAGTAATGGTTGTTGGACAGCAACGAAATTGCTGTAGTATATTTGAGAGAACAGTGGGATGGGACAAAGACTGCAATGTGTTTGATAGAACGACTCAACAATTGTCTAAGCTAGAAATAAATACCTTACTCTGATGCCATGATAACTTTGATAACTGACAATATGCTTCAATAGCAAAGTGAATTCGGTGCTTTGTATTGATATGTATAGGTGTATTTATATACAAAGCTAATAACTATACAAGGTCAGTGAATAAATCAAAATAAATACAAAGATTTCTAAATATTCCCTTTAGCTACAAATCTTGTGGATTGATTTGCTAGGATCCTTGATATCCTTGATCTCCTGACGTGATCTTCTCCTTGATCTTACGTTGATATTTCTTTTCAAAACTCACAAATGATTTAAAACGTTCTTCTTTTCCATTAAGAATAAAATCAATGTAAATCTACTAAAGTCATTAATAACAATAAAAGCATATGACTTTCCACCTAAACTAACTACTCTGGTAGGACCAAATAAATTCATATGAAGTAATTCAAGTGGTCTAGAAGATGTTACCAATTTTTTACTTGAAAACGAGCTTCTTACTTGCTTTCCCATTTGTCATGCTCCACAAACTTTATCTTTTTTGTATTTCGTACTTAGAAGTCCTCTTACAAGATTTTTCGAGTTAAGTTTTGATAGGAGGTTTATACTTGCATGTCTCATTACACTTAAGGAAATCAAGCACTTATTTTCAAGATTAGTTACATCGTATAAATCAATAATGTATATGTTTTCTTCTTTTTTTTCCTAAGAAAGCAATACTATCATCACTAATCTTTGAAACAGCACATTCATCTCCTACAAAGCATACTTGATAATCTTTATTGCACAATTGACTTACATTTAACAGATTATGCTTCAATCCTTCAATAAGTAATATGCTATCTATTAATAGACAGTTATCCTTACCAACTTTTTCAATGTCAATTACCTTACCCTTGGCATTGTCAACGAATATAACAGATCCTCCATTCGTTTTTTTAAGGTGATGCATTACAAAGGATCACCGGTCATATGTCATGAACGTCCACTATCAACATATCACTTGTTTCTTTTCTTAGTGATATGTAAAACAAAGAATCATATGTATTTAGGTACCCATCTCATCTTGGATCCTTGCATATTAGTAGCATACTTATCTCATTCTTTTAGCAAGATTATCACCCGTAAAAGTAGACGTAGCAAAAGAAAACAAAGGTTTTGAAATTTCAAAAAAAATTGCGACTCTGAAGAAAAGATAAAAAAAGGAGTAACAAGAAGGTAATGATTACGATCAGTCAATTGATATGGCTAGGTCGATCGACCAACTCAGACGATTGACAACCATAACTGCATTTTTCCAGAACACAGCTTCCAGTTCTTGTACATAATAAAGTAACCATGCATAAATGAGATTTAATGAACTTTTGGAACCCAAATTATTTTTGTTCTTTGAGCATTATATCTTTCATGTTCATTTGATAAAGTGTTTAAACAATCATGAAAAAAATATTGAACATGTCCATAACATTCATAATAAGAGCAAAACAAAGGGATGTAAGTTATATATGCATTTCTATAAACATTCTTTGGTCTAAAATCATTACAAAACCTTTGAAATTTTTCTCTAGGTTGAAAAAAAGATATTTTATCATTTTGAGAAATTTTCTTAGGTTTTGGTACATACATAAATGCGTGATGTACTCTACTAGATGCATTTTGAGCATTTCTAGAGGAACTTTTATCTTCTAAGTTATTTCCCTTCACAAAAATAGTTTTGGTAGTAGAAGTTTCATTGACATATCCTAAGCTATGTTTATCATTTCCTACCTTTTGAACACTTAGTAATTTTTTCAATTTTTCCTTTCCCTAAGTAAATTTCGCAAGTGATTCCTTAAGGGATTCTACCTTTTTCTTTAAGGATCTATTTTCATTTACTAATTTATCATTACTTTTGTTAACTAAATCTAAGTTTTTCCTAAGATTTTCATTTTTCAATTTTTATTCATCTAATTCTCCTAGAGTTTTCTTATGTATATCATGCAAATTTTTATTTTTCTTGGTCAATTCTTCGATATGCACTAATACTTCTTCATAAGAGTAATCACCTTCACATTCATTTTCACTAATATTGGAGTGAGAGGGGCATACCTCGTTGTGTGCATGAAGTATGCATAGCTTTGTAGTTTAAGGAAACTAATATCTTTTTTTCATTGTCCCATTCATTTTCTTTCCTAAGTACTCGTTCATTTCCAACGAAAGTACTCGCTCATTTCCAACAAGTTTAGTAGGCATAGGTGTCTTTTGAGAGACAATAATCTATAAATATGCACTTTCACTGATTAAATAATATCTCATTTTATTTTTCTAATATAAGTAATTATTTCCATCAAAGTAAAGGGCTTGATGAGGATTATGACCTTTTATTATAGACGAGGGAGTAAAGGTATAATAGAGTGTTCCATATGATCTTTACTTACTAGTTTATTGGAATTAAAACTTATGTAAAACCTTCGCTCTGGTATTAATTATTAGGCCTATATAGCACCTAAGAAGCGGTAAATTAAGTGATAAAAATTTATGTGCAAAACCAGTTTATCAAATGTAGAAGCTAGACAATGCCATTAAATTAAGTAGATAAAGCAAAGCAATGTATAAATTAAAGGAGTATAGAAAAGAGATATACTACCAATGTATACTAGATCGGAGCGATCTATTTGCCCTTAAATCTAGT
>JAOXYD010000005.1:25206012-25224222 GCA_028565735.1 Pinacopodium congolense
CTGTACTTTCTGCACGTGGAAAGATTTTGGGTAATGCTTCTAACTTTGCTCTACTTCAGTTGTTATAGTTTATTTAAAGTAAGATTGCAACACATAATCTTGTGACCTTGCTTTCAGCTCTGAAGTGGTTCTTGTGAGTGAATTTTAAGATTATTTGGGCGTTTTATGCACACTATCCATTTCACATGTTTTGCAGGTGATATATGAGATTTTAGTCAAGATATATTGAATAGTTAAGAAAAGTTATATAAATCAAGTGATCAATTATATATAATTAATATCACATTATTTAGTTTAAAAATATGACTTATAAAAAATGTTCAAATTGTTTGAAAATTTTAGTTTTAGAACTCTAAAATTCACATTAAACTGTATAAGTTAGTTGACCATTTATAATACTTTTCTAAGATTAACATTGCAAATATTCATTCTAATTTTGTTTTGCTCACACTTGGAAATAGTAGTTCATATGGTTGTTAAATCGTTTGATTTTGGAATTTACTTGATTAAGAAAAATCATTATCTTCCTTTTACTTATGTTTAGTTTCTTCATTTGTTTTCATTATCTCCTTGTATTGACTTTCTTTTGATTTTAGTTAAAGATTTGAAGTTCGTAAAAGTTATCTTTACGTTTTAACTATTATAAGTTAACTTTCGAAGTTAACATCTATTGGCAAAAAAGTTCTTATTTGAATGAAACTTAATAATGGCTTTAAAACTAATGACTTTTGACAAGGGCTAAAAAATAGAAGTACATTACTAAACTTTATCATGTTTAGAGAATGTTTGACTACAGTTTACATGTTAAAGATTGATTTGGGAGTATTAAATAATGGTAAGATTCAATGTATTAATCTTAGAATGTTAAGGATTTATTTATTGAAAATTGAAAACATTTCAGAACTTATTTGTTCCTTTCATTGCTTAATTTTTATTTCATCTTCTACCATTTGGAAACAAGTATCATCTTTCTTCTATGTTATTGATTTCTTCCATAGTCTTGTCTTTCTTATTTGTTTCAAAAAGAAAAAGTCACCAAACACTCATGATCTCTTTTTAAATTATTTTAATAGCAGTACATTCAATCTCTACATGGAATATAAATAAACTTTGTATGTGTGTTTTGGCAGTGCTTTTGGAGTAAAGCAGCCGCAGTCATTCTTGTTTGTGACTTCACAAGAAAAGCATGCTCCTTCCTTCTTGGGTTGGCACACGTCTGTGGTAGTCACCTGGTTGTTTGACTTGTGCGTTTTGGAGGAAGAAGAGGCTGTAATGTGTGTTAAAATTTGTTCATGTTACTTTTCATTACCATCATTTAGATAAAAACCTGATCAGTAGTTGAATTGATAATGATATGGTGCAACTCATTTTGTCATTTGGCTTTCACATAAGCTTTTACGTGTTAGAACTTTGTGCTCTCTTGAATTGTAAAGGAAACAGGTTCCAGGATTAATATGATCGCGAAGATATGGTTGAACCTAATTGGACCTAATTGGTAGGATTTGGTGCAACTCATTTTGTCCTTTGGCTTTCACATAAGCTTCTACATGTTAGAAATTTGCGCTCTCTTGAAGTGTAAAGCAAACAGGTTCTAGGATTCATATGATTGCGAAGATATTGTTTTTGCGCCTTCTTAAACCTTATTTTCTTCTTATTGGATTTTTGTTTTTAATTTTTTTAACACATAAATAAAAAATATAGTATAAAAATAAATAAAAATAACATTCTAATACAGAAAAAAATTACAAAAAGTTTATAAAATTATAAAATTATATTTAAAAATTACAACTAACAATTTAATTAAACGTGTCTTAATTGAATGACTTCAGATTGTCAGTTACCATATTAAAATTTCAAGTTGGAAAGCTTTGGGGTTGTTTGAATCAATGTTGTAAAAATCGGATCGGATATCGAACCGGTAAGGGAAGGGGTTAAAGGTTTAAAGGTTCAATTAATATAAAATTGTTATAAAATCGGTATTGAACCGGTGTAAAATAATAAGAAGTATAATTATTAATCTATTTTTTGTTAATCTTTTAATAAATTTTAATATAAAAATATATTATATTAAATATTTTTATTTTAATATTTATTATTTTAAATAAAAATATATAACAAAAATTTATAAAATAAATAAATAATATCATATAAGAATTAAATATAAATAAAAACAATATATTTAATAGTTAATAAAAATAATAAAAAAGTAAAAAAAGGTTGGAAGAGTGGGTTAAAATAAAAAATTTAAAAAAAATGAAGAGGGTTGAGTTGGGTTGAAAATGGTCAAACCAACGTGTTGAACCGGTCTGACCGGTCAGATTAACCGAATCAAACCTGTCAAACCGGCCGATCCGACCCTTAACCCTCCGGTTTTTAAATATAACAGTTTTTAAATGAAACCGAACCGGTGAACCGACCGGTTCTGGTTTAACCGGGTCGAACCGGTCGGTCCGGTCCGGTTTCTTAATCATTGGTTTAAACCAATGCACCAAGTAATCTTCAGCTTTTTGACCCAAAAACTTGATAGCTGCTATTGCATGACAGCATGGAATACTTGAAAAAATAAAGGATTTATAAAGTAAAGACAAAATTAGTAAAGAAATAAATTGATAAAGAAGAGTCTAAAGAATACCTGACAAGTCTCAATCTCTACCTGAGCAGCTTCGACTTTCTAAAATAACTTAAACCTATCTCCATATTGGCAAACTTCAAAGTCATCAACTCTATTCCAAGCCACTTCATAAAAGAAACTATTTTCTTGATACCTTATCAACTTATTCCTAATATTATACCCAATCCCGTGTATCCAGTTGTGGCAACTATCCCTATTCTTCTACAGCCTTATCATGATATAAACTCTAATATCTTCCAACATTGAAATAGCTGACTTACATCTAACATGTATGATTCTTTCATCGAAAACTTTGCATAAATTATTGTCAACAATATCACATTTCACCTCATAATTCTTATTAAAAGTTCTACACCATTTTTCAATTGGATCAATGAGAAATTCTTTACACACCGGGCTTTAACTCCATTAATTCCTTCAAAGCATCTTTGAAATTAGGCTCATTAGTAGATTTTACAACTTTCCAGGATAACCTTTGCAATTGTAAACCTCTGTAATATTTTCTCCACTTTGTAAAGATATGTCTGACATAATATCTATGTTATGCTCTTGGTGATATTCACAAAATTAATTAAACCCTATCATAAGTAAAATAAATTATAAGACATTGGTGTACATTTAGAAATACACAAAACACAATAATTTTGTTTCATACCTTTTATCTATCTGTTATTAACATCCATCCATCACCTCTTTCGAGTCCCAAGTCATCCCTTAGTAGCTATGTAAGCTATGACCATGTTTCAATGATTTTAGTGTGCCCTATTGTCGATGTAATTGGGAACATTTGATTGTTCCCATCTCTACCAACTCCCGTAAGTAATTCCCCTTTGACTCTTCCTTTTAAGAATGCCTCATCCAAACTAATTACTGTCTGACAACCACTTATCATACCTTTTTTGCAGCATGAAAATGCAACATATAACCTGTCAAATATAGGCAGCATGCTAGTCAAAGGAGATACCTCAAACTCAATGAAAAATGTTGTTCAGGGATTAGAGTTTAAGATTTCTTCCCTATAGTCCTATAACAAGTCATACTCTTCTTTCACATCACCCTTCCACTTCTCAAACAACCTTCCTTTCACTCTTTAAAGTTTGGATAAATGAACATCGGTAATTAACTGATTTTTCACCATAACCTTCATGTTTGTCAATGATATCGAAAAAACATGTTTAACATCTTAGAACAAACTTCTAGCCAAGCAAGCACTTGAAACTTTCCTATTCTTAAATCCTTTATGCAATTATGGCTATCATTGTAATGGATCACTTGAATAATATTTGTTTTCTAGTTTAAACTTCCAAATATCTTCCAAGGACAACCTATGGTAGCACACTTGGCCCTCACAGAATTCTTACAATTTTTTACCAACTTAAAATCATACCTCTGTTTAATTGAGTACTTATTCAATGCCTCCTTGAATTGATTTGGTCCTTCAAATCTCATATACAAAGAAAAATCTAGATATGAGCATCTTGGGTCATAATAATCACACTCAATTTTCTTCCTCATAGAGTCAGGACCATCACTACCTTCAGAGTCATAAGTTGTCTCATAACTACCTTCCTCATTCGACTTAAACATTTCATCAACGTCACTTTTTTCAATTTTACTGCTTGATTCCTCACAATTCAACATTTCATTGCCTATTTTAGAAGGCCCACCTTTTATTTGTTTCTTTCCCAAACTATCAACATAAAACTATTGAATATTTTCCCTTACACTTATCAATTCATCATTGTCTAACAAGTACTCAACTGTCACCTTTGAAATCTATACTCCTTACAAACATCATCACCATTATCATAATCTTCTACAACATCAACTTCACTAAATGGAACACAATTTTCAACAGCCTCATTTCTAGCATCCTTAACTTCTACAACCTCAACTTATATAACCTCAACTCCACTTCACTAAATGGAACACGATTTTCATTAGCCTTATTTCCAACATCCTTAACTTCTGCAACCTCAACTTCTATAGCCTTAACTTCTATAGTTTCAACTTCACCAGCCTTAACTTCTAAATCGTCACTCTCAACAGCTCCTAACTGATGAAAAATAAAAATCTCCATCTGTTTGAAACCTTCCTCTCCAACCTTCCATTTACCCAACCAACTCAACATCTCCAAAGTTGTTCTATCATTTTCTAAAATCTTTAGTCCAGCTTAAAGTTTGTTTCAAGAATTTTAAAAAAAGTTTGCTTAATATCATCACACTGTCAAATTTCCTTAATGTTATTTGTCACATCCTAGTAACTAAATATGTCTACATCAATAACTCCCAATTTATCAACTGTGCCACTCATATATTCAATAGGCGGATCTCCTTTGAACAATTCACCATGATGTATATTACGTACCCTATACCAATCCATCCTTAAATGTTCATAAACACAAAACATTATGCAAAGAACTAAAATAAAACTAAAATACAACTATAACTGTAAACTCAAATTTAGATATTTGATTGCAAAAGAATAAAGTACCCTATTTCTCATTTGCCACGAAATCAGTAACTTGACATGGTAAATTGTGCATTAAAGTAATTACGAACTTGAGATAGCAAAACTAGCGGTTAAAGTAATTAACAACTTCAGTGTCTCATGTTGGCACATAATCCACATTTTATCAACCAAACTACTGCCAATGGTAAAGACTAAAATGACCTAATGTAAGAAAGAAGAAATAATCTTTTCTAAAAGGGATAAAATTTCATTCAAGACATAAGTATAAGACATCAACAAAATAGTATCTACCTCAGCTTAACTATATATTATAGTAAGGCAAAATAAATAAAACAAAACTTAACCCTCTAAAACACAGAATGCGACCAACACCTAGCTCAACACTACTCCAGGCATATCTATAATACAGTGAAAATGCTAAAAATTGATCAATCTGGACATTTATCAAAGATGTAAAAATTGATCATCTAAACAACATCTTACATCATACATCAAGATCACTACATCATATTCCAAAAATTAGGGTTTTGCACAAATGAAAATTACGGTTTTCCAAAAATTAGGTTTATGTAATTTACAGTGCTAATACAGAAGGAATAGACATTATCTTGACTATTTATAAAGCAACAAGGAGAAGGTGAAAAGAATGGGTCGAGATCCATACCTTCTGTGTAGCAAAAAGGAGATGGTTACAAGAAGAGGGTGGCGAGAACAAGTGGATGAGATGAGTTCAGATGAGAAGACATTGACAAGCTCAAAAATGCAACAACGGAAGGACCAGAGATCAGAGAAGGATCGGAGAACTAAGAGGGAGAGAACAGAGAGCAAGAAGTAAGACAGGAGTCACAAAAGAGAAGCAACAACTGGAAGAACAAATTTGGGGATCGACTTAATGCAATAAAATGACAATGTTTTATTGATCCAAAGATGCACTGTTTCACAGAGAATGATGTAGTTTTACTTATGGGTATTAATAAGTTAAAACGAAGTCGTTTCATACAAGCTTAAGTGTCAATTTTTTTTGCCCAAGTCAGATCTTCATTAACAGAGACAGACGAAAGGACTTCTTTGGATTGGTTTGCATAGTTATAAGACTTTAATAGGAAGTTTAAAAGGTATAAGACTAAATTGGTAATTTTGTGAAAGGTTCAAGATTGAAAATATGGTTAACCCTTTTATGAAATGAAAATACCTAGGAACTACAGGGGTAAAGAGACAATAGCTTCAATCACTTCACTAGGGGTTTGAGTTACTTCACCCAAGATTGGGGATTTAGTTTCTGATTTTTTTTCTCAAGGATAATGAAAATTGTCAACAAGATGCGCATTTATGGTGAAAAGATGGAGGATGTAGCATAACAAAATCAAAATTTGAATTTTTATCAACAATAATTGAAATTATAAACAAGATGCACATTTTTGTAAAGAAAAGATGAAGGATGTAATAGTAGTTAAGAGAATTCTTTATTCGATAACATCTAAGTTCAATTACATGGTTTGTTCAATTAAAGAATCAAAGAACCTTGATCTACTTTCACTTGATGAATTGCAAACCCCTTTGTTAGTTCATGACCAAAGATGAATCAACATTAAGATAGTGAGGAACAAGCATTAAATCATCTAACAAGTATTCTTCGGGTCCAAGAGGGAATGTTAAGGAAGAGACATATAGAAGCAATAATGAAGGAAGATACTTATGAAATCAATAGTCCTAAAATGATTCCACAAATAAAGGAAAAGGAGAAAGTAATTGGGGGAGAGGGAGAGGAAGAGGAAGAGGACATGGAGGTTGTCAGTCTGTAGACAAGTCAAATCTGAAATTTTATCAATATCATAAGTATAGACATTATTAAAATGAGTGTATAGTGAAATTGTCCAATGACAAAGGATAAAACTCCAATTTTATTGAAACGGAAGAGGGAATATCTTTATTTATGGTTAGCAATACTAACAAAAAATCTAACAAACAAATATGGTATCTTGATACTAGTTGCAGTAATCATATGTGTAGAGATAAATTAGTTTTTCTAGAGTTAAATGAATCATACATAGATGGTGTGAAATTTGGCAACAAATCTAAAAATGTAGTTATGGAAAAGGGATAGATAACCATTCAAACCAATGGTTATATTACTTAGAAAATTTCCAATGTTATTTTTGTTTTAGATTTGAAGAAAAATTTTCAAAATATTGGACAGTTGCAAGAGAAGAGAAGGTTATGAAGTTACTATAAAGGATGGAGTTTGCAAGATTCTAGATACTAATATGGGATTAATTACTCAAATTGATATGACTTCCAATAGAATGTTTCCAATCTATCCTCGTGATATTCTTTATACTTATTTCTCAAAAAAATTGAAAGATGTGGCATGGCTATGACATTATCGATATGGGAATTTAAACTTTGTTGGTTTGAGGACTCTAATTCAAAAGAACACGGTGATGGGCCCTTCCATTGGTCACACCCTCTGAAATTGTGAAAAGTGTGTTATTTGCAAGCAACACAAAGATAAGTTTCTAATAAGAAAAACATAAAGAGTGAGAAGGTTGTTGGAGACAGTGCATACTAATCTTTATGGACTGATTAATTTGGTTTCCAACGGAGGAAAGCAATATATAATCACCTTTTTCGATGATGTCAATAAAAAAACATGGGTTTATAATATGAGGCTTTGGATACTTTCAAAAACTTTGAAGTAATTGTTAAAAAGGAATCAAAATGTTTCATTCAGGTAATGTGCACAGATCATGGTAAAGAATATAACTCATATAAGTTTATATATTTTTGTAACATACATGGTATTAAATGACAATGGACTACAACATATGCATCATAACAAGATGGAGTATGTGAAAGAAAGAATCGCATTATCCTAAATATGGTTAGAAGTTTATTATCAATGAATCAGTTACCGAAAAGATTTGGTCTGAAGCTATTTATTGGAGTGTATACATTCTAGATAGAAGTCCAACTCGAGCAGTTTAGGATATGACACCTAAAGAGGCTTGGAGTGCTTATCAACCTATAGCTGATTACTTTAGAATTTTTAGTTGTATAGCCTATTGCTATGTTCCTATTGAAAAAAGGAAGAAGTTCGAAGACAAAGGTGAGAAAGTGGATTTTTCTCGATATAAGTGATTATTCTAAAGCTTACAAGCTTTACAATCCTTGCAAAAAGAAGATTGTCATAAGTTATGGTGTAATACTTGAATAATTAAAATTTTGGGAATGGAAAAAGGATGAAACCCAACAAAGTATGCTAATTGATTTTGATAATGGGGAGAACCCACATCAACAACATATAGAAGAAGAAGAAGCAAATAAATTCATACACACCTTTGACTGAATGACTTTCACGATGAATTAAAAGGAGGCATGCATAGATGAATGATTATGAGGTAATTGTATATAAGTATAGAGAAGATCCACTTATACACTTTGCTTTGTTTTCACATTGTAATCCTTTAACTTTTGAGGAAGCTATTCAACATTCAAAATATAGGAAGGTGATAGATGAAAAAATTGCATCTATAAAAAGAAACAACATTTGAGAACTAACTAAACTTCTAAAAAGACACAAGATTATTAGAGTGAAATGGGTTTACAAGACGAAATTGAAGTAAAATAGTGATATTGACAAGTGTAAGGCACATTTAGTAGTAAAAAGGTATAAACAAGTATTGGAATGGTGGCTTATTTTCAAAGTGAGAATGTCCCATATTGGAAAGGAGTGAAAAATGAAGGATATGCGAAGGCTATAAAAGTAAGCTTAATCATTTGTTTAAATCATCCCAAAAACAATTAAACCTATTTTCTTTAAGGCATTGTTTTAAATTACCTTCTTTCTCTCCTTTTATTTCTTTTCTATAAAGAGTGTAGGAGAGTGTTGTTGGGTGTCATGTCTTGATAAAAGGTGTAAGGTCTAGGTATTGGGTTAGGTGAGAAAAATATTGTTTTGTGGTTGTAACAATTTTTCATATAGTGGATATTTTTCTTGGTTATCTTTTGGCAACGGTCGTGCTTTTTCTCCTAGCGAAATTTTTCACGTTATATTCTAGTGTTATTCTCTTTAATTTCTGTTATTATTTTTCTAACGAAGTTATTCCTAAAGGGTGGAAATATTAGGTATTCCGCATTATTCCAATTTTCCCCAACAATTGGTGTCAGAGCCATGGTTTCAAGTATGCTCTGTGGTTGCAGCTTAGTCTAATCTTCCACATCAGAAAGAACCTTTAGCTGTTAGTAATTCAAGCTCTTTGAGTATGCTCTGTGGTTGCAGCTCAGTCTGATCTTCCACATCAGAAAATTTTTTGTTAGAAGGTTCCTTATGTTGGTGAAGTTTATGTGTTATAATGTGAGCACTGTTTCTGGGGAAGTTTCTGTCTAAAGAGATTAGTATTTAAGTGGTCCACTTGTGACCCTCCAATCTTTCATGGGAACTTACCTACTGGTTTGTTTTCATTTCTACACTTTGCAAACTAAAGGATATAGAAGGAAGGATGGCGAATATCAAGTTCGATATTGAGAAATTTGATGGGAGAATAAATTTTGGCTTATGGCAAGTGCAGGTCAAGGATGTTTTGATCCAGGCAGGATTGTATAAGGCTTTGAAAGGGAGGTTGATCCCTTTGACTAGCGGAACTAATTAAGATAAATCAGAAACACTGAACACTCCGGAAAAACCAGCAATGGAAAATGTTAGATTTGAGAGTAGCAAGTCAAATCTGTCTCTATCTAGCTAAAAATGTTCTTGCTAATGTGGTTAGATTGTGTACAACAAAGGAGTTATGGAAAAAAAAATTGAAAGTTTGTATCAGGCAAAGAGTCTTTCAAATAGGCTATATTTGAAGCAACAGTTTTATATATTGCAAATAGAAGAAGGTACAAAAATCTCTGATCATTTGAATGTTCTGAATGGGATTGTTTCTGAATTAGAGTGTATTGGAGTGAAAATTGATGATGATGATAAAGCTCTACGTCTCATTTGGTCTCTTCCATCTTCCTATAATGAGACGAAACGAATCTTGATGCATGGAAAGGATACTTTGAATTTCTCGGAAGTCGTGAGTAACCTGATCTCAGAGGAAAGAATACTCAGAAATAGAGAAAGTAAATCTCTAAAATATTCAGCTCTCGTGGTTGGAGGAAAGGGGAAGTGGAAGAAAAAACTCCATGAAAATAGTTTTTGCTGGAAATGTAGGCAGTTAGGACATCTAAAACGGGACTGCAAAGTGGGTGGAGCTGGCTCAACAAGTGGCTTCGATGGTGCTGCCAATTTCGTCTCATATCATCCGGAAGACGATTCACTCTCTTTGTAATAAGGGTTTGTATATCCTCATGGCATGATTGCTACCCTTTATTTTCCATGTAAGAGGATATGTATTTGGTAGCATGTCCACAAATTCGCGCGTAAGTAGTGGTTGATGATTTCTGCAGAATGCGTGGTGGAAGTATGTCAATGGCTAATGAACATCCAAAAAATCAATATGGATGTTGCACCATAATTTATTAGCAAGTTTTTGACATGAAGCTGAGGTTAAAAATTCTTGAAATCGTTGAATTTCAAGTGGATTAAATTCTTGGAGTTCGTAAATTAATTTCAAGTGGTTATACTCTTTATGGTGGAATATGATAATTCTTGTATTTAGAATTATGATTGTCAATAGTAAGACAATGTTTATTTTTCCTTTGACTTTTATGAGATTTTGAAAATTCACCAAGGTAGAGATTATTGGAATGATGGCTTATTTTCAAAGTGGGAATGTCCCATATTGAAAAGGAGTGAAGAATGAAGGATATGTGAAGGCTATATAAGGAAGCTCAATCATTTGGTTAAATCATCCCAAAAACAATTAAGCCTATTTTCTTTAAGGCATTGTTTTAAATTTTTTTCTTTCTCTTCTTGTATTTCTTTTCTATAAAGAGTGTAGGAGAATGTTGTTGGGTGTAATGTCTTGATAAGAGGTGTAAGGTTTAGGTATTGGGTTGAGTAAGAAAAATATTGTTTTATGGTTGTAACAATTTTTCATATAGTGGATATTTTTCTTGGTTGTCTTTTGGCAACGGTCATGGTTTTTCTCCTCGCGGAGTTTTCTACGTTATATTGTGGTATTATTCTCTTTAATTTCTGTTATTATTTTTGTAACGAAGTTGTTCCTAAAGGGTGGAAATATTCGGTGTTCCTCATTATTCCAATTTTTCCCAACAACAAGAATTTGGTATTGATTACAAAGATTTTTTCACTCTAATTGTACAACTTGATACAATTAAATTAGTTATTAAACTAATAGCACAAAATTTATGGCCTATCTTCCATTTAGATGTCAAATCAACATTCTTACATGAAAATTTGAAGGAACAATTGTTTGTCAACCAACCCTTTAGTTATGTTAAAATTAGACAAGAAATTGTATAGATTAAGAAAGTTTCTATACAAGATAAAACAAGCTCCAAGAGCTTGGCGCAATTGTATTGAGATAGTTTTCTAAGGAAGGTTTTACGAAGTGTCCTTATAAGTATAAATTATTTATATGCTCTATAGGTGGTGTAAAATTGCTCATAGTCGGCTTATATATAGATGATTTAATTTGTACTGACAGTTATAAGGTGATTGAAGAGTTTAAGGTTCTATGATATCTGAATTTGATATATCTGATCTTGGTCTAATATATTATTTCCTTGGTATAGAAATTATTCAATCTGTAGGTGGCATTTTTATTTTTCAAAAAGGTACTTACAAGAAATCCTAAAAAGATATCAAATAGAAAATTGCAATCCTGTGAGCACACTAGCAAAGACGAATGTGAAGTTTATTAAAGATCCTAAAGGTAAAACAATTGATAATATACTTTATAAGCAAGTTGTAAGAAGTTTGATGTACTTAATTGTAACAAGGACAAATATTATATACGTTATTAGTATTAGCAGTAGATTCATAAACAAACTAAAAGAACAAATTTTACTATATCTACGAAGAACATGAAATTACGAAATATTATATAGAAAGGGAAAATTTCAAATTTGATTGGATTCACATATAGTAATCAATCTGGCGATGAAAAAGATAGCAAAAATACATCTAGCTATGTTTTTACAATAAGGTCAAGAGTAGTTCGTGGTCTTCAAAGAAACAATCTATTGTCATACTTTCAACTATTGAAGCTAAGTTTGTAGCTATCATAATATGTGCTAATCATGCAATTTGTTTTAGGAACATTCTTGAGGTGTTTAAATTCAAACAAGATGATTCTACTCCAATTTATTACGACAATAGTTAAACTATCAAATTATCTAAGAATTTGGTCGTGCATAAGTGGAGAGTGAGTAAATTGATGTAAGATATAATTTCTTTTGTGATCTTACAAAGGAGAAGATTGTTGATATGATTAATTATAGGAATGAAAATCAAGTTGTTGATTTGTTCATAATTCCCTCAAAATTGCTTCATTTAATAAGCTTATAAAGTTACCTAGAGTCTATAGTATACAAGAGTCTATCTATTGGAGGGTGTTTTGAATCAGTTTTATTAAACTTATGTTATACAGAGAGTGCTAGAAATAATTGAGCTTACCTTGTTAGATTAGTTAAAGTTATTAAGTTAGTAGTATTGTTTCACTAGTGGTATGTTTTCTCTAATTAGTTAGAGTTCTAATTAGAGTCACACTAGATGTTTATGTTTTAGTTCAATTAAAATTTTTTTTATGTATTTCTATAAATATGCATTCTATGATTGTTAATAGCATAAGTTGATTGAATTTTCTCTTCTAAAATACAACATCTAAAATTTTTCTCTTCTTGTCTCAAAACATAGTGTATGATTGAAATTAATTTTTACCTTAAAGATTTCGTAGATGACAAATTTATAAATATCAATTAGATTAAATCCCTCGGTTCAATATATTATACACAATAAAGGGTAGCAACCAATTCTGTCATTCCACCATTTTAAAGAAAAAAATTACCAACTATTATTATGGCTTTAGTAATGTAGAACTGATGAATATGCCCAAAGCTAACTGATACTTAAAAGCTTGAAACATTTTACATAGTTTTCCAATTAGGAGTAGGTGGGCAGTAAAGTTATTACACTGGCAAAGATAATTTATCTTAAGGGATAGTAAATGCACTAACCTTTAAAACTTTTCAATTTAATGATCAATCTTTAAAACTCGCTTAACTCAGAAAAAATGTAAGACGTCGTTCGTCTCATACTGAAAAATCTAATAAAATTTGTCACATACATGTGCCATGCAGATGGTCATGTATACAACCTTAATCTTTAAAAACTTCCAATTTAGTGATGAAATTTTTAAAAAATTTCAATTCAGTGTCCAACCTTTAATGGCTAATTTTTTAAAAATCATTCAAATCAAGCTAACATTAATTTTTTCTTATAAAAATGGCAAATGATTAATACACCAATATTTTATTAGGAAGTCTTGTATAACGATTTCTAGGTTTAGCTAACAAATATTTAATTATATGTTAGACTCTTTTCAAAAGATAACCAAGATTTAGGTTTGATAAGCCATTGACCTAAAAGAATCAATTCATAAATAAATCTTTTAAATTAAATATAAAATTGCCATAAATAAATTTTGATTTAAAAATATATTATTAATTTATAACAAAAATTGATATAAACATGAAAAAGAACTTATTCCTTCAAAAGATTAAAAATTATTCCATTAAAACCTCAATATATGATCTTACTATAATCTCTTAATTTTTTTAAAGAATATTATTTGATAGTTTTGATACCTCGACCAACTACAAGGATTTAATATTTTTGATTCCTCATAAATTTAATCTTTTACAATATATAAGAAATAGAAAATTCTAAAAATATTATTTCCTCTTATATAAGAAGATCAAATTAAATTCATTTCATTTCAAATTTTAATCAATAGAATAATTATTTGTTTTAATTTTTTAAAGTTTTATTCTAAATATTTATGTCATTTTTATTAATTAATTTTGCATTGATAATATGTTACTTTTAATTAAAAAATTAGCATATTTTTTTCTTATGATGAGGTCAAACATTAAGTTTTTCTAATAGAATAGTTTTCAATTATAAGTTCTTTTATTATGCTTATATCTATTCTTTATTATAAATCAATAATATCTACCAATTCAAAAGTTAAGGTATGGATGAATGAAAACAATTGGGCCAACTATCCTTAACTATATCACTAAAACCTACCTAATTATAAACCAAATGCCTACATGGAGGACATGTGTATGTGGATGAGACACCAATACAGGCTATTCACTAACCAATCGTGTAAAGATCTATTTAGACTAAAGGAGCAAGTTCAAAGTTGGCATAGAGTGGTATACAATAAAAATATACTACCTAAGGTTTCCTTTTCATATTATTGCCAGTTAAGAAAAAGTTAAGTACTTTAGACATATTAAAGTTCCAAACATTCCTTCAAGATGGTGTTTATGTAAAGTTAATACTAAGACCATAGATTACCTGTTTCTCAATTATCCCTACAGTACATATGTGTGGAACATGATTTCTACCATTTGCCTATGGGTAAATGTAGGGACACATTATGAACACATCCTGACAAATCTTGCTATCACTAGAACTACTTCAGTGGGAAATAAAGGAATTTAGTTGAATCCATTTAGCTTAACTTTGTATAAAATATGGAAGGAAATGAATGAATAGGTTACTGAGGAATTCATTAATTGGATAAGGGAACAAGTCATGGTAAGCAAATCATTTGAGTTATGTGACGATGCCATGAGGGAAAGATGGAGGATAAACTAATAACTATAACTAGTTGGGTCACTATTCTTAGTATAGGGATTAAAAATTCCTATACTACATTAGTTATAGGGACAGAGGTAAGTCTCATGGTATGTAGATACTAGCTACTCTAATTCCCGTCTTATTTGGCATTAACATGCAACTACAGTACAAACAATGTAATGGAACTTACCTCTCCATGTCAAGTTTGTAATTGTAATCAGATAGTGTCATGTTCCTTACTCTATTGGTATCAAGACCTACAACATCAAGATTTAACATCAATATCCTTAGGAATAAGAATAAACAAAAAATTTCTTACCTTCAGTAGTCGCGTTTGTCAAACCATCCAATTGACTTGAGAAGTAAGTTAAAAATAAGTGGAAAAGAACTCAAGTTACAGCTTTTAACTAACATATGTTTCTAGACAATGAGGAGCATACCTCGTTGATCTTTATCTTTGTCTCTCTCGTTTCTTGAGAGGCTAGATACAAGTAATCAACAATTAGAGCTCCAGCTACAATATCTAAAAAATCAAAGAAATAAGAAGTGAGGAAGCATACCTAGAAGACTTGATCGCCAACCTTCAATCTTGTTTCATCGACAGATAATAACTATAAAAAATGATCCCCAAATGAAGCTAGGGTTCATTTTTATCGAAAGAGGAGATTGAAATGTATTGGTGCAATATTGGATGTAATGTGTCTTTATCATGTTTTGTTTTTGACTTTCCGACTCTAGTTGTCTTCGTTTGTATGTATAACTATTTTCCAGTTATTTGCTTATTAAAATATTTTTTAAATTTTTCAAAAAAAAGTATATATTTAAATTTATTTATAAAAAATATTTTACTTACTATATATTTAATTTAAAATTTTTATTTATGAATTATTCCTTTAAGCCAAAGAATTGTCAAGTCTAAATCTTGTACATCCTTTAAAAAAAAGAGTCTAGCATATAATTAAATATTTGTTAACTAAATTTATAAGTCGTTATATAATACTTATTAAAAAATTAGTGATATATTAATTATTTATTATTTTTACAAGAAAAAAACTAATTTTGACATGATTTAAATGAATTTTAAAAATTAGTTACTAAATTTAAAAAATTAAAGGTTGAAGACTAAATTGAAAACTTTTAAAAAGTTGATCACTGAATTGAAAATTTTTAAAGATTTGAATTGTATATGTGGACATTTACGTGACAAAATCCGTTAGTTTCGTTGATATGAAACTAACGGCATCTAACTTTTTTCTTGAGTTGAGGGAATTTTTAAAAATTGATGATCAAATTAAATTTTTTAAAAAATTAGACATTAAATTAAAATTTTTTCAAAAAATTAATCATTGATGATCCCTTTGTCTTGAAGTTCATAAAAATCTCAGGCAAACAATAAGGACAACTCCAATGATCTCATCAAGTAAATTAGTTGCAAAGAAACATAACTTGATAATAAATGGATTTATTTTTAAAATCCCTAAATTTCGAATTTTTTAACCGAAATTACACTCTTTGTTTCTAAGATTTAAAATATAATATATGAACAAATATGAAGAAATTTTATAAGATAATGGCTACGTAAAACTATTACCCGAATGCCTTCAACGAGAAAATAGTCTATTAACACAGTTGCATAGTACTTTTGATAAGAAAAACCGTTTGTTAACATTATTGTTGAGAATCTGTTATTTAAAAAAAAAAAGGTCAGTTGACATGTCAGTAGATTATCCTAATTATAAGACATTTTCAAAACTTTTTCTTTTAAAAAAAAATTAATTAAATATTTTAATAAAGTTTGAATCACACAAAATATAATGAAATGTAAAAAAACCATAATATTTTAGAAATGCTAAAAAATAATACTTAAAAATATTTTAAAAAGATACATAATATTAAAAAAGTTTAAAAATCTAAAATATTCATAAAAACTAAAATTATTTTTAAATATTAAAATTTTAGAAATCTTGCTGATCTCAATTTTACTTCAATGCTTTAGTCCCATTTTTGCTGGTGACAATTAATGTTTGTTTATTATAACTATGAATTTAGCTGATCGGTACATCATTTAAGCCTAAAATCAGATGCAATAATTCCATCGTAGTCACGTCGATTAGCTACATATTATGCTCCACAGGTCGATCAACTTTGATAATATTGAGAATAATTCAAAATTATAATTATGTTTAATTAAATTTTTAATCAGACAGTAGTTAATAATTTTAGAATTTTTAAAATATTCTGTTTGATTTAGTTTATTTAGTATCATCCATTTTAAATTTAATTTATTTAAATTTATTAGTATTTTAAAATTTATTTAAAGATATGTCAATTTACTTTATCAATGGAGAAAATTATTTCTTCCGTAACTTTTCTTTTCTTTTATCCTATTCATATGAGTTCTATACTACTGAAAATATTATGAATTCTACACCTTCTCAAATTTTCAACATGATATCAACCCTCATAAGTCTTAAAGGAAATGTGAGTGACAGCAAGTAGCAAATATGATAAAGATGATTGAAGAAGAAATTTACTTCAATAATTGAAGGTTAATGAGAAAGTGCATCAACAAGGTTGGTGAGAAAGTGCATTAGTAAGATGATCAAAATGTACATCCTACAATAAAGAGAAAGTGATTCACAAATATGAAGATATGGAGAGAAAGTGCTTTATGATATTTAAATTTTTGTTGTAATTTTGAATTAAGGGAGAGTGTAAAGAATAATTCAAAATTATAATTATCTTTGATTAAATCTTTAATTAGATAGTAGTTAATAATTTATGATTTTCTAAATATTCCATTTAATTTAGTTTATTCAATATCATATATTTTAAATTTAATTTAATTTATTTATATTTATTAATATTATAAAACCTATTTAAAAGCATGTCAATTTATTTTATCAACGAAGAATGTTATTTCTTCTGTAACTTTTCTTTTCTTTTATCTTGTTCACATGAGTTTAACACTACCGCAAATATCATGAATTCTACACCTCCTAAAATTTCCAACAGATAATGCCTAATTAACATTATGTTTCTACATCAATTTCTTTAGTGCAAGCCTCCTATTGGAGAAAAATATTGTATAATCTGCTTTAGCGAGTAACCGATGACAAAATCTTATATAGTTTTTCTCACTCTGCACTCAATAGGTAGTTGTTGTTATGGTTAGAGCTGCAAACAGATCAATGGTGGATGAGTTAGAGGCAATGCTTGATGTGATAGACCCCCAACCTCCGAGAAAAATACTTTCTATGCAGAGAAGACCACCTAATTATAATGTAAAATTTGCCTACTAGCCATTAGGGAATTTTGTCTAATGTTCTAAAACATCTAT
>JAOXYD010000005.1:25224322-25259304 GCA_028565735.1 Pinacopodium congolense
GATAGATACGAGAAGATGATGACTTTGATCAAGTTTCAAAATAAGGTACGAATTTAGATTCATACTTTATTGTTTTTCAATTTAATCTTATTATATAATATCGAGATCTTGGCTTTACGAGAAATCGAAGAACCTAAAAATTGTTTTTGTGTTGTTTTTGCTTCCGCTGAGCGATTAGATCACTCCCAATTTTTTAATAGTAAAAAAGTATGATATGCATTTCTTTAAATGGAAATTGAAAATTAACAAAAAATATGAAGCTTTTAATTGATTTTCCTTTTGATTTTTTATTTCTAAAAGATTGAGATATATAATTATAGGGATGTGTAAGCATGTTGTCTAGACTTGCCTTTGATCTTAGCCAATCCAAATTGATTAGGGACATAAGTTATTCGGCAAAGGGGGGTTTTTGACATTTGAAGTAGTTTTTGGAGCAAAGAGAGAAAGAAGTTGGCAAGAGGAGAGGACCTACCATTAGTGTAATTGTGGAGATTAACGTAGTGGAGAGTACCATCACGGAGGGACTTAACAACCTAGTGGAGGGCAAAGTGGAAAGTACAAACAACTGAATGAAGTAGAGTTTCAAGCATGTTAAGACTAATGATTAAGTTGCGGATATTTTTACGAAATTACTCAAATTTAAAGTATTTTAACATTTGAGAACAAGACTTGAAATATGGAAGAAAATCAATTTAAGGGGGAGTGTTGAAGATTAATTTGAATTTGTTCTAGATATATGGATATTTAAGTTCTAAATACATAGATATTTAAGTTCATTATTAGAAATTTAATTATGTTCATGTCTTAATTTAAGTGTGGTTCATATATGTTTTTTTATTCATATAGTGTTTACTTATTTAAGTTTACTAATGGATTTATGTACTTAGATTTGAAGAGTTATCTTTTATATCTATAATTATCAATTTGTACTTAAACTCAAGTCATTTAAGTGAAATACATTATCTTCTTCTAAACAATTTTCTCGTCTCTAAACCTCCTCACTTCTTAATAGCTAATAGACACAATAAACAGAACTAATACAACTATGAAGTTATCCACATTTGAGGAACTTAATATGGTGAATAAAGCAACTAGAAGGTCAAAATGTGTCATATTTTATTATGTTACATTGGAACAGTTGAAGTTTCGAGGTGTTACTATGATGATCTTGATCAAGCAACATAAGAAGGAAAAACATAATAAAAGATGTTTGATGTTTGCAGCCGAGATTATAAGACATAAGAAATCACCTAATAACAAAGTTGAAAAGCTGCCAATGAAGGCCTTAAATCTTTTTATACAACTGAAAATAGTGGAGCAACGTTGAACCATACTTCAGCTTACTGACCTCCAACTACTGAGTTCAATAATACAAGAAAAATCCTTAAAAAAACACACACACACAACAGCTAAATCATCCTTACTAACCACACAAACTTCCAAAAAACTTACAAACTACAAAGAACACAGTATCTTCAGCTTAACAACTTCAACTTATAAGCAAATTACATGAGTTGTGGCTGCACAAAGCACCAACCTTGCTTCTGCTTCTAATTTTCAGAGAAACCATACAACACTAGCATACTTTAAGAGAAGATCGACCTTACTACGATAACATATACGTTACGGATTAGAGTTCCTACGCCTTGTCTCTCTTAAAGAGAAATACACAAGCGACCCAAGAAAGAATGAGCAAGGCATAATAACCGCATAAAAGAGGGGAGTCTTGTGGATATCCCTTTTGGTGGTTAACCTCACAGCTACCTCATTAACGAAAAATTAGTCCAAACCACCTCATAAGAAAACAAAACGAAAGAGGACCGCTATGTCATGTATTCCTGCTTTTTGTTACATCAAACGTTATCAGACATTTATTTATTTATTTATGTTTCAACATATGATTCGATTCAGGAAAATTATTTAAGGGTTAATGCCTATCATGTTTTGTATAACATAACATGAAAAATCACCCAATCACAGAAAACATAAACTTGGTGCTATTACTTATTTCGAATTCATATAAATTGATTTACAGTAGCTAATTCGTTTGAATTATTTGTTTACACAAAAATCTAACCATTTGGTCATTACCCTAGTAATGGAGAACTAAAGTTTTCCCCAAAATACTCCAAAAACAATAGTATTAATTGGAAAAAAATGTTTACGCATGTTTAACCAAATGATAGAGAAAGTCTATACGCAAAGTTATATTTTTGCCTCTGATTTTATTCTAATAAATGGTTTTACACATTGGATGAGATATGTGTGATATAAAATATTAGCTTAAGAAATTCGGAAATTAAAAACTTAGAATTTAAGAGTTCATTTAGTGAGAAATGAAGTTCATGAAGTAAAGTATTCGAAGAACCAAAATTTGGGGGACTTTAGGACTAAATTAAGCTTGGATCTTTACTTTATCGTCTTGTTATGTTCTTATTTAATTTGAAGTGCAAGAAAAAGATGTCATGAGTTCACTAACTACATGATCCCTAACAGAATTAGAACTTTCAAGAATTTCACCTCTAGGGTCTTTGAGAAGAAATATGAAAATGAGAAATGAGATAACCATATCATGTTACTAGACTAGCATGTAACTTAGATAGCTATTAAGAAAAAAATGAATCCTTGGAATATTTGAGGAACCACGTATGATGGGAAGTAGTAAATTGGGATGTAAGTGTGTCCTAAGGACAGCAGACACAGATCTTCAACCAAACCATACCAACCTGCTCTACGTGTCGGAACTGCCCCCATCTTCCTTTGTTTCCCGAAATGATCGCATACTGTCTTTCCTAGATGTTTGTCCCTATTATACTGTTGACGACTTGAGATGTTTTGATGTTTCTACAAAACTTTCGGTGAAAATGCATGGTTTTCGTTAGAGGTTTTAAGAGGGGAAGGAAGAGCCGGACTCATAAGTGGGAACTCTCAGTTGAAAGTTCGCTGGGATTTGAGTATAGTTACATAAAGTTTATGGCTAAACCATACCCTATTCATGATTAAGTTATTATTTAGATTTAAGACGACTTAATTAACATGTTTTTATCGTTGTATAATTGTAGTAATTACTCTTTGTCAGATTGATTACTTTCCATATAATTAATTGAAACTTTAATTAAACAACAAACACGATCACAGATAGGTTACTAGCTTGTTTATGCCCAATAATTCAAGGGGCATCTAAGTTTGACTTGAAATTAACTGAAACAACGGTATATAGATACTATTAAGAAATCTTATACGATAAGTCTACAAAGTGGGACATAGGAATCTATTGAACCTTTCCTTTTCTATTTCATGCTAACAACAGTGTTAGTAATTCCGTTGGCTAATCACATCAACACGGAAGTATCATATCTGGACCAATTGAAATCGTTAATATAATCATGATTAAGTATTCTTCTTTTACCTTATGTTGTAAGGGTTAGCGAGGTCCATCAAATCAATTACAGTCCCGGCAAACTCTAAGCAGACAGCAAGAGCATGCAAGGGGGTCAACTTTCAGAAACATAACCTTTTCATGACTTGACAACATGGTATGCCATAGCTAACTAACAAGGAACGAGAGTTTTTCTTTTTTTCTTCTTTTATTGGACAGAGTTATCGATTTGAACCTGAACATGCTACTTTACGGTAGGACCATATTATGTTCCAGATTACACGGAATTATATATAATATACATGTAGAATATAACAATGTTCCTTTTCAGTGCCTATTTTTTTACTAATATGGGAGATATAGTAACTTTTTCATATGTGTTATTAGGTTTAATTGGTTCAACTTTTTGTTTCTATTTTTTATTTTTGTATTTTTCATTGATTTTTGTATGTAGTAAACAAAAATGCCCCAGTTTTTTAGTGCAAATTATATATTTTAAATAATTTATTTGATAAATAAAGTAAATCAAATTAAATAACAATATTATACAAATAATTGATAATAACTTTTAAAAACACAACAAAGATAACTATTTCAAAAAGTCCAAAATTTTAAAATAATAAAAAATTAAGAATTCACCTCCTATCATATGGACTGACCTTAACTTCGCTTAACACGTTTATTGAGATTTTTAATTATTAAATATTTGTTATATAATTACAAATAACGTAAAATTAAGCAAGTAATATGATAAGGTTATTTTATTAGAAATTAACTATTAAATGAGCATGCATGCCGAAATAGGATAATTGAAAACATTTAATACCAAAACCCTACTCAAAAGCCTTGATTTAAGTTGAATTCTAGTTTCATGATCCTCAATTAAAGGTCTCATGCACTATTAGAACTGCTAACAGAGAAAATGAACCCTGCCGGCTGCCAAACTTTTCGTTCAAATGGCTCTAACTTTTTAATTATAGTCGGTGTGTCTTTACTACTCTTTAGTCATAAAGTGAACTTTGCATGCTTTATCTTGTCCCGCGGAAATCGAGTACATGCAGGTCAAAAGAAAACTTGAGGAATATGCCCAACTTGTTTAATATGAAAATCAATCCGGATTGGAATTCGAAACTCAGAATCCAGGTCCTTAGAACAGTGTAATTATTGGAAAGTGAAGCATTTCTGTTAGATGCAGAAAAGTTGGCAAATGAGGGGAACAGTTTAAGATCAACTTTCTACTGCATGTTGCTTTCCAATTTTGGTGAGCCAAAGGTCCTTTCGACTAGACCACAAAGCTTTAAAATCATGCGATCTTCCTGCTTTTCCCGTGTTTAGTTTATATTTAAGGGTTTTACATATATTCATTGGGTCAAAGTCCCTCCAAGTTAGGCTTTGCCTTTCTGTTCAATTTTTTTTAGTAACTAAGTCAAACTAGAAACAACTGAAAAAGCAGTCTAACAGAAGCCTATAAAGTCTTCTGTTTCTAATGAGTTATAATTAGTCTCTCCTTTTACTAAAATAGAAAATTACCATCATACTGATTTTTAGGTCAGGGAATCAATTAATGGTTCAAAAGTTTGCGCCAGATATACTTGATGGTGTCTGCTCATTAAGGAAATTAGATACAATCCAACTGTATAACGGAGAGGTGTAGATATGAAAGGATTAAAATATCCTTATATGTATATAATATGTAGGAGTAATTAAATTTTTTCATAGGATGTTAACCACGTATGTTTAACATCCGTCCATCACAAATATTTCTCCAATTAGGTAAGAGGAAAAAAGAACTTCAGCTAACAAGAGATGTTCAAATGAATAGAAAATCGGTTCACTATTAAATATAAAATCTCAAAATCTAAATTTCAAAATCAAATGGCAAATTTAGTGCTTGTCAATGCAATTATTGCTCTAATTAGTATTCAAATGGTAACTAATTATCACATTTGTATCTGAACCATTCATAATTATCATAATCTATTCAAACCTTTATTAGAAGCAAGCATTGTACTAGAAAAAGGATCAGTCGGGACATCATGCATGCATGTTAGACATTTCTTGCACAGGAAATCAAATCCAGTTGCAGTAAGAAGGAAGGTAACTTTCCAATTCGCTATTTGAACAGGATAAACATGTAAGCTATCTTCCTGAGTCAATGTAGGTGGGATCGCCCCATTGAAGTTGTGCAAGGGTATTATCACTCCAGGAAGTAACAGACATACTAAAAGTAAATGTGAACCTGAAAATTTTCAAAAGGGACGTTGTGTCATCTTTTGCCTTAGCAAAAAGCACCCATTTGCTTTCATAAGATGCCAGCTACTCTTTGTCAGTCACCTCCTATGATCCTTATCTTTTCTTTCATTTTATCTACAATTCCCCTGTATACCTAACGCGTATTCATGAAAATGACACACCTTTGTATCTCATGGCATATTTATTCCTTTTTGTAGTTTTAGCTGAATTTCAAGTTAAGATTATTGGAATGGATCATAAAACTCATTAGATACTAGGAATTTTGAGGTCGAAATAGTTACTCCTTAAGGAAAAGACAAAAATGGTTATTGAAAATTTAATTATGATCAAATCATGGGTAGCAGAAGTAATTTTATAATTTTCCGACATATCATTCTAACAAATTTAACTTGAAATAATAAACATGAAAATAACAAAATTTAGACAAATTTGATTGTATTTTTCTATAAAATCTATACCTTTTTTTTTTTAATTTGTCAATTAAAATTGTTCAAATGTTTAGCTTTTAACGATATCTACAAATCAAACCAAAAGAGAATTGAAAACACTTTTGAGAGGAAGAAGAAGAGTAATGTTAGTTATTCTTTCTTTCTTCTTCCTTTTATGTATATATATATATGATAAACATAAAAATATTTTAGTATTAAAATTAAATACAAATTATAATTAAAGTCTAACTTCTATCATAATTATAATTTAATCATAATAAAATCAAATATCATATATTTGATTCTTGATATTTCTTAAATTTTATAATTAAATTCAACTTAATTAATTTTTCTCTCTTTTAGTAGATTTTTATATGTGAATCATTACGTTCCTAATATGTTGGCAATAATTATAATTATAATTAGATAAATTAAAACTCTTTTTCATATATCTTTTAATCTTTTAATTAAATAATTTATAATTATAGACCAAATTTGATTTTTAATAACATATCATGACCACAAAAATATTAGGAATGTTAAAGTAATTCGATTTAAATTGTCCATAATACACAGTTTAATATTTTCATTATATAATGTTCCAATTAAAAATATAATATGTAATTAGTGTCTATCTTAAATACTCTAAGCATATTCATTTATACTAATTAGTAAATAATTATTATTTAATATTTGAAAATAATTTTTTAAATTTCAATTCACTCTAATAAAAGAATTCTCAAAGCAATATTAACCAAGAACAATATAAATTATCCCTAATTACTCCCTAATTGCTTAAAGGTAATAAATTCTTTATTAATTTACTCAGTTATCTTCATATAGTTCGTACTATATTCAAGTACTATTAATATAAACTATTCCATAGAATAGGTTATAAGTAACATCAAAATATAGCAATTCTTATACAAGATAATTTTGTTGATATCAAGTTTAAAGGTTAACTATGTAGCTATCATAATAAGATAATTCATATACACAAAAGTAATGTTCAGTTTAGGATTTTTATAATTGGGCAACTTTAGTGAACTTATTTTCAAATAAGCATTCATATATTTATTTAAGGGTCTCTACACTTTCATCTATAAGATTGTTTTATTTTTTTTAATAAGAAATAAACATAACATATATTAGTCTTACCGTCCCATCAATACCTTATTTTAATGAAAGTATGATCAGTAACAATTTAAAAATAATATGAAAATACACATAATGATTATTTTAGGAATTTTATCGTTAAT
This sequence comes from Pinacopodium congolense, assembly GCA_028565735.1. NCBI lineage: Eukaryota > Viridiplantae > Streptophyta > Magnoliopsida > Malpighiales > Erythroxylaceae > Pinacopodium > Pinacopodium congolense. Next base: position 25,231,642 of record JAOXYD010000005.1, read on the forward strand.
ATTAATTATTAAATATTATTAACAGGAAATATAAAAATAAATAATTCCTTTATTGAATAAATGTATAATGTCATACATGAAATTTGTTGGTTATGAAGATATAAATTAACAATGCTATATTTGACATTTTAGGAAAAGTTATAAAATGATATTCACGGATTCTTCAATCTGTGTAGTATCACAATTTCAAGGTACAATTGGTCTTGAGAGGATACATTTAAATTGCTAAGGTAGGGAATTTTTTGTTATATGGTCAACATCCTTATAAAGATATGGAATCTCATTTGATATCATCAATATCCTTGTTAAGGCATATAATTCATTTGATATTGTTGTAAGTGCATGGAATCTCATTTTATATTGTTAATCAAATTGTTATGTAAATATTCCTATTTTAAATAGTCAATATTCAAGTTATGTAAATATCCCTTAATGTTAGGTATTTTTATATTGCATTCTCTTCATGCTTGGGATCCTCATCCTATATAGATAGCATTACACATTTATGAGAATCTATGAGAAAAAATCCGTTTAATATATTCTCTATCTCTACTATCTTTATTATATTCTCTATTTTTACATAGTATGAAAGTTAATAAGTGATAACAAGAAGATCCTTATATTTATCGTCTCATCTTCTTCTCTTACTTCAGCCTTCACCTTTTCTTATTTTTCCTTTACAATCAAGTTAAACATTAGAAATTATCCTATTTGGAGAACCCAATATATTGCTATTCTCAACTCTCAAAATCTCATGGGGTTTGTGGATGGAAATTTTTCTCCTCCTCTGAAAACCATTTTCTCTCAAAGTAACTGTCTTGTTCACATTCCGAAGATTACAAACTTTGGTTTCAAAAAGACAACTTTTTTTTCTTGAATTATGTCTTCTCTCATAGAGGCAAAGTTTCCATATATCATTTTTTTCCTTGGATAGCCCTAAAATAGATATTTATAATTATCTCTCAAAATTGACAATTAAAATTGAATATTAACCCCAGGAATTAAAGAAGAACAACTTATCGATCTCTTAATCCCTTCAAAAGACAAAATACCTTATAGATGAACCGTTTGCTGTTGGTGAACACTAATAGTCTATGAGTTCAATGCGAGAATTTTTAGAAACTTTAGAAATGAGTACCATATTGTCATCACAACATTGAATATTTGGCTTGAATTAGTTTCCTCAATGAGCTATATGGACATTTAATAGCTCATCACATCTTATTTCAAATACAATAAGAAACTCCCTTGATTAATCTCATTTACGAATACCCGAGTCCTCCCTTGTTATCAACCCCTAATCATCCACACCAAAACCATTAATTCATATGGTATCAACCGACATCACAATGACCTTGTCAACTACATCGGCTGAATAATTACACAACTGATTGGTCCTATAAGTGCGTCAATTACAGCTATAATTCTCACCTTACCAAAACTAATTAAAACAAGGCTTTATATATTGAAATCCATAAGTTAACATCACCTATTTCCATCCATCTCCAAGCAACCTATCTTATATCAACCAACCTATCGATAATCCCATACCAATACCCTCTCCTTTCATTTTTGGGTAGCAGACATTGAAGTCATCTCCCACATCACACATGAAATGTCTGCATTACAATTTTCTCAATATATGGTGGTAATTATCAACTTGTCATAAGTAATGTCAAAGACTTAAAATTTACCGTATTTTAACCTATTTTATTCCATCATCCTCTTGTTTATTTTCTCCTTATAATACCTTATATGTTCCATTTATTAAAAAAATAATTAGTTTATATTTCTCAATTTTACCTTGAAAATAATGTTATCATTGAATTTTGTCCATATTGTTTTCATGTTAAGGATTAAAAGAGAAAAATTAAGTTGCTCATCAACGTGAATAAGAATGGTATGTCGGTATTTTTAACCCACCTAAATTAACTTGGTTGAAACTGGTTCTTTGGGGGATTAGTATTCTCATCCTAGGAATCCCAATTTTAGGATTTTTTTAGTGCAAAATCAAAATTCTCTCCTTAATAAAAATAGTAGTTTTCAATATTCATCATGTCACTTGGGAAATTAGACAAAATTCCTCTTTGTCTATCTAAGACAAAAGTATCTGTTCTTTTGATATTGTCCATTCATACATAAGGCCTAGCTGCTATTTTCTCTAACATAAATTTCATTATTTTTTAATTTATCAATGATTTTTCTTGTTATACTTGAATTTATTTAATGAAAAACAAAAGTAAACGTATATAATATTTTTTAAAATTTTAAAACATTAGACAAAACAGATTTTTCTTCCAAAATTTAGGCCTTTTAATTTAATTAGGGTGACGAATTTCAAAAAAATAAATAAATTATTTACTACATATAGTATTATTCATTGTATTGCCTATCCTTATATTAATAAGCAAAATGGCACAATTAAAAGAAAAAAAATCTATTAGTTAGTTGATTCCAACCTAACTCTTCTACTCATACATCTATTCCTTTTCGTTTATGGCTTTATGCATTTGATATTGCCATTTCTTTAATTAATATTCATCCAAATTTAGTGTTAGATCATTCAATCCATTTTAATAAACTTTTTCATAGTGCTCTAAATTTTGCTACTTTAAAAACCTTCATTTGATCTATTTTTTTTATCCTAAGTCATCCATACATCTCTAGTAAATTTTCTTTTCTTACGAACATCTATGTCTATTTGGATCCAAATTCAACTCATTCTGGGCATTGCTACTTAGATATTGATTGTGACCAAATTTATATTACCTGTCATGATAAATTTATCGAGACAAGTTTCCCTTAAAGTCAAGAACAATAATTTCGTATTTACGCCTGAGAATTTGGACATTCCCTATCTAAAAGTTCACACTGATTTAACTTGTTTTACTTGGCAGTACCACCAAATGCTAGTCTTTCTTCATTTGGTAACCCTTACTCATCTCCTCCTTTATTTTTGATGAATTCTTCTCCCTCTCTAAGTCAACTTTTACCTAACTTATCACCACCAAATTATTTTCATTTATCTCTTGTATTACAATCTCCTTTCAATCTTAAAATTCCACTTATTCCTAACTATTTTATTTTAACATTCTCATCTTTACCTTTAGTTATTGTTCTTATCCATTATTTATGGCCAAGGAACCTATTCCTCCTACAATCTCTAATACTTCTAATCAAACTCTCCTAATTTCATCTCCAACTTGTACCCATGCCATAGTTCTTCACATAAAATAATATAAACTTGTAAAGATTTAACCACTGCCCTCCTTACCACAACCACTCCTTAAACTAAACTCACTTAATACACCTAAACTATCAAACACCTTGAGTTACAAGAAACTATGAACTTTTAGTTTGATGCTTTTATTTCTAATGGTACCTTGGTTCTTATTCTAAAGGCTACAAACCATAAAATTGTTGATACTAAATGCGGGTATAGGATCAAATGTCATTGGAATGGTTCTATAACACGGTATAATGATGGTCTTGTAGCCAAATAATACTATTAAAAGAGTGACACATATTATGTGGAGATTTTTGATCCAATGGTTAAAGCAACCATAATTTAGCCCATTGTTGTTATTGCCTCCATTAGTAAATGGCCTCTTATACTATCAGACATATTTAATACTTTCCTATATGAAAAATTATTATAGGAGGTTTTCATGAAACAAATGTAGGTATATATAAAAAATTTTTGCCTAATCATATACGTTTGATTTAATGATCTTTCTATGACTTAAAATAAGATCTACGAGCTTGGTTTTTAAAACGTAGTTCTTTTCTAAATATTTATGAATTTCATTCTTCGCATGCAAATGCTTCACTACATATAGCCGGAATCGATCAAGATTTAATGTTTTTTATAATTTATATTGATGATATCCTACTTACTAGTTCATATATTTTTATTATTGATCATTTTCTTACAGATTTGAAAGCATAATTTTTTTTATGTATGAAGTAAGCCTTTTGAAGTATTTCCTTGACATGGAATTCTATGAAGATGACTGTGGTTTTACCTTATATCAGCAGGAAGATATTTTTGACTTGCTCTACAAAACAAGAATGCAAGATGCTAAACCGTGCCTCAATCCTATGGCCACCATATCATCTTTATTTTGATATGGTAGCCCAGTCTTTACTAATGTTGAATTTTATAAACAAATATAATGCATTATAATATGCCACTATAACTATCCTAATATTTCTTCACTGTGAATAAGCTTTGTTAGTTCATGTATGACCTTACTGCGACATATTGGCTAGTTGTTAAATCTTTCTATCTATATCTTAAGCATTATTTGGATTATTATTCAATTTTTAATCGAGATCCTAAGTTTTCTTTACAGTGTTTCACCAACAGTGATTGAAATGACAACATAAATGATAGTCGCTCCATGATTAGATTTGCAATTTATTTTGGCAATTCTTTAATTTCATGAAGTTTTAAAAAGTAGTCCACTGTTGCTCATCCCTCTACTAAAAGTGAAAACAAGGCTTTGAATAAAACAACTTCTAAACTTCTCTAGATTCAATCTTTTTTAAATGAGCTGCATGTTGCATGTTCCACCTTACTCATCCCAAAGAGTGACAAAATTGGTACAATATATTTAACTGTAAATCCTATCTTTCTAATTGGACAAAGCACATTAATTTTAAACATCATTTTGTTCGTCAGCAAGCTGCTAAAAGAAATATACAAGTTCGTTTTGTTTCTTTTTCCAATTACATAGGGGATATTTTTACTAAAGCCTTTAAGGACTTGTTAGTTTCAGTATCTCTTCTCCCTCCTTCGCATGTTTCTAGTAGTCCAAAGTTGAAACAATCCTATTGACTTACAGGGGTTAGGGTGTTAAGGCATATAATATTTTGTGACATAACCAACATCCTTGTTAAGACACAAAATCTCATTTGATATGGTTAACATCCTTATTAAGGTACAGAATCCTTTTGACATTGTTGTTAATTCATGGAATCTCATTTGACATTGTTAACTGTCTTGTTACGTAAGGGGATGTTTAGTTGAGTTGTGAGTTGTGATTTTTTGTTGTGATTGTTGTATTTTTTATATTGGTTATTGCGTTTTCTTTTTCGATTTCTGTACTGTATTAGTGTATTTTTTTTATCGATTTTTATGTTTAAAAAAACATAAAACATAAAACTAAAACTAATCTAAACAAGGCCTAAGTATTCCTATTTGAGATAGTTAATATTCTTATTATGTAAATATCTCTTCATATTAGATATTTTCATATTGTATTCTCCGTGTTTGGAACTCTCAACTTATATAAATAATATTGCACACTTACGGAAATCAATAAGATAAAAACCCTTTACTATATTTTCCATCTCAACTATCTTTATCATATTTTCCGTTTTAATATAAATAACCTTAGGGGACAAAGTATGACCTCCTATATTTTAAATCTTAATGTCCATAAAGGACTACTAGCAAGGGTTAAATATCACGAGAATTTTTTTTATAGCCCTTGTTCTTAGAAAAATTGACAAAAAGTTGGAAAGTTTTTGGTCCACGTATATATGAATTTCATCGTCCCTGAAGCTCGGTTTGAAAATTACTAGAGCTACGTCCATTTAAAGTTCTTCAGGATTCTTGCAAAATAACTTGTAAACATTAGAAAAAAGTTATATAGCTCTTTTTGTGGTAAACAATATGTCAGGTTAACGTATAAACACTTCCATTATCTTGTCTCTTTGAAATAGTCAAAGACAAGGGTCCACATTATATTTTATAGCTTGAGGGGGGGAAAAAAAGGGTTTTAAGCTTAGCTATGGCAAATTCATGTACGAAAAAGAATGACTCACCACAACAGAATTAGTCTGAACTATTTGCAAGTTTCTTTCACATTCCTATTTATAAAACTGCTACACATTATCAGTTTGCTGTTGGGAAGTCCATATAACGTAGACTTGGATCTTTTATTTTCAACACTCTAAGGAGCACTACAAGGACACGACTAAGGTGCCCATTTTTCTAGTTGAAGTAACCTTGAAATAAAAGTACAGTTCAGAACCTAACAATCGACAAGGATAAGCTGTTTTCTGCTTCTTTCTTTCCTCAAGTTTCAGCAACTGAACAGAATTTTTAAGGTTGTGAGGATTTTGATAGCTGTCGGTTTCTGATTATAACCAGAGCAGAAGGAGCTTTGGGTAGCGTGTGAGAAAGGGTTTAGCCATTGCTTATTATCAGTTCAATCTTCTAATGATCAATGTTCCATATGCGACAATAACACATTACGTAGTTGACATTTAAACAATGTTGTATTATGATAGGCAATAGAGACATCTGGAGACAACGGTAATGGGACATGCATGTTTCTTTGGTCCCTGTAGTAATCGTTACCTTTTCAAAGTAACTTGCCATTCATTTTGTCTATTTTCTTATCCTTGGAGAAGATCAGGTTAGGTTCACGCTCATTATCTCAACTAAAATATCTATATATATATATATATATTTGTATGTATGTATTATATAAACTGATAAAAAGATTATTGAAATCATTGAATAGTGTAGCTTAATGAGAAAATAAAGGATTCCTACTAACTCTTAAATACTTATATTGTTGTTCTTCTTACGTGTATGCACTCACATTTAAAATTATGTTAAACAGAAGAATACTAATTTCTTCCTAGTTACCAATTTGAATCTCTAATAATTATGTAATTACATATATATATGTGTGTGTGTGTGTGTGTATTATATAAATTGATAAAAAGATTATTGAAATCATTGAATAGTGTAGCTTAATGAGAAAATAAAAGATTCCTACTAACTCTTAAATAATTATACTGTTTTACTTCTTACATGTATGCACTAAAATTTAAAATTATGTTAAACAGAAGAATACTCATATCTTCCTAGTTACTAAATTGAATCTCTAATAATTATGTAATTACATACGTCAATAAAATATATTTATATTTTTCAATTTCTGAAATATGCATGTCTCTTTTGCTTAAATCATAATTCCATTTTATATCGAGATTTTATAACTATTTAACCATGTTAGGATCTAAATTTAGAAGTAAGATTTAAATTAAAATTAAGATTTATAATAATTTTAATTGAAAATTTTATTTTCTTCTATATTATTTATAAGCGGAATTTTAATTCTTTATTCAGTTGCAATAAATTTATATATAATTTTTTTGTGTTAGAATTTCATATTTTTTGGTTCTGTAGCTAAAGATTTATAGAATTAAGCATAAGTTATTTTTTACGAAGTTTATTCAATATTAACATTTTATTCTAGCATTATGGTTAATAGTTGTTCAACAGTAGAATTAATATATATTGTACTAGATTTCCAATCCATTATTACCTGGAGTAATTCTTAGCTGGTTGAGCTCAAAGTTCCACACTTTCCGAGTCTTAGAAGCGCATAAAGAAAATTCAAACATAAATGGAGCAGAAAGATTCTCCTTTTCTGCTCCTCAAAATGATTTTCCTCTCAAAAGTGAAGGGAAAGTGAGCCAAAGGCAAACTAACTTTTTCATCCTCATCCTCTCTTATATATATATATATATATTTTAACTCAAAATTTTTTTGCAATTTCCCAACAGATATAATACCATATGGTCCATTCTATAGAGAATGAAATATCACTGTTTTGCTTTAGGAGACCCATAAGGTCCTACTCCACTGCACTAACTTTCTAAGACCACCATAGAAAAAGCTTAGAGAGAGTTTTGAGAACTGTAGAAGCAGACAATCGAGAACGTCAACTCCTGTTGCCTAGACGGTGCCAGGAAAGCTTATCAACAAAATTCAACAAAAAGCAAACTTTGCATATGTAATTACATAAAAGTGTTTCACTGGACCTGGGGCCACGTGTCATGAGAGGGAGATAGCATAGCAAGTTGCTATTTCACTGGACAAACCAGTGCCTGCAGACCATTACAAAATACTATAATGGATGAATGAGAGATGGCTCAGGCATGACTGCTTCTGAATGATTCATTATGCATCAGTACACAGACACACTATAACACTAGCCTGGCATGGAATTGTTTCGATTTCAGATGGCCAGCTGTCCCATTGAAGGCTTGAAACTTTGGAACATTTGCACTTATTATTATTATTATTTTTTGTTGGTCAGTATCATTTTACGATCAGACTCAAGAATACATGAATCTTGGTAGTATAACGTAATTTGTAATGGTATTTATTGTATGAAATGCACGAAAAATTATGGAACTTCAGGACAAGCATTCATCCAGACCCAAAAAAAAAAAAATTCCAACCATGTAAGAGAGCATCTTTTATCACACAGAAATCCAGCAAGTTATGGGGACTGTGCAAAGGAAATCAAAGTCATTGGGAAATGAAGGAGGTAATAAAAGATAGGTCGGGTGTTGGTTGGACTAAGAAGGTGGTGTGTGACAGATCTTTGCTTCCAGCTTCGGTCTTCTGTTTAGCAGCACCTTCCTGCAATCACAGGCGTGAAAGTTTCATAATCAGAATCTTTTTTTTTTTAAGGTTTTCATTAATTTTTCTGTTTCTTCCTCATATTCTAATGATATAGTTTTTCACGTGCATTTGTTATCGAAAGTATAACATTTTTGTTGTATTTTTTGCTGTAATCTTCACTCCTTTAACAAGAGAATATATTTATTAAACGTACACGTATTTCTTCACTCGTAAAACATAAGGGGTTGGCTTATCTTGGAAAGCATATCATTATAGAAAAATATTTGATGGTTATCAGAAGTAAAATTGTCTAATTATTAATATATATTCTTTAAACTATTTATTAATATAAGAAATAATTTAAAATTTTTTACTTATAATAATATAATTACCACAGAAAACATATAATTGGATTTGTGAATATATTTTTTACTGTCTTGTTCAAAGTTTTCTTCTATTCACCTTGTTAGGTATACGGAAAATGATTATGTTTTGATCAATTTGACAGAAGAGCTAACACAAACAGTGAGCAGTGAAAAGTGTTTTTTTGTTCTCTGATTAATGGTACAAGTATCTTTTATACCAAAGAGAGAAAAAAATAAAGAAAAACCGGGAATGGCACTCGTAAAGAAACCACAATGGACAATCGCTAACACACAAAACATGAGTCAAAATGCGCATGCAAGCATGCAGGAGCTACAAGTAATAATTAAAGCCCTCAATCCTCCATTAAGAATTAGTAATTATGGGTTTATAATCTCAATACTTGCAGGAAGTAGACAGAAGGGCATTAAACAAAAAGGGAAGAGTAAAGGCAAAGAACCAGGCCAGAAAGGGCAATCTTGGGATTAGAGATGTTTTAAGTAATATATATATACACATAGATAATACTCATTACCTTAACAGCATGAGTTCAGTTCCTGCAATCCAGGCAATCACCACATTTAAGCAAGAACCTATAATCACAAATTTAATAAGAGAAAAGAGCAAGTGGGCTAATGGATAATCCCTCATAGAATATGTTTCTAAATGTGGGATCCTTAGTAGAGGAGTAGTTATTCGATTGGACCTATGTAATATTTTTATATTACATGTCTTTCTCTCAGTAAAACTGAATAAAAGGATATGATGAGACTTCCGTATAAAGACAGCAAAAATGTTATAAAGAGTGAGTAAAATTTGAACAGACAACGGTAATTACAAAGTTGGGACAGGATGGTCGGAATTGGAGAGGTTGAAGGTGGTGGTGGTGGGAGAGGGCGATATGGGCTAATGGGGAATAGGGAAGAGAAGGGTGATTGTAATTAAATTGAGATGTTTCCTAAGTAAGAAACAACTGTGTCGAGTGAGGGGTACAAGGTGATGGGGCTTAACCCACTTGTGTCTTTTTACTTCAATCATCACCCAAAATGCACAATGCTCTAAGCCTAAGACCCATTTTCCTTTTTTCTGATTCTTCTGAATTTCACCCATACTTCAGCTCTGATAGACCTCTGTTTCTGTTTATAATTTAATCCCATTTCTTATGGGAAGTGCCCATTTCAGTAAGATTAAAAGAAATGGCACCCATCTCACTTTGTCATTATGTGCATTTTCTTGTTGGCTTAATGTAAAGGTATGTCTGTCCATATCCTGAAATTTGGCATAGAAAGTTTACTAAGGAACTCTATACGAATTGGGGCTATTGAGTAATAAAATAAAAAGAATTGAAACTCCACAAGAAATCAATCTTCATGAGTAAGGATAATGTGAAATAAAAAATTGATACAATCAATTCCCAGTAAACTAGTAAAGCATATTCTTTGATTCTTCGTGTAAGGAGCATTTGGTCTTCCTTGATAGACTTTAGGCAGTATTTATTTATTTTTATTTTCTTTTACAATTTTAAGGCACTATTGAGACCATCAAAAACTAGTTTTCCTATGCACCATTTGTCTAGACTAAATAATTCTACAACAAAGGTATACATACATATATATATATATATATATAAGGATTGTCTACCTAAGAATAAGTTATAGCTAATGCTTGGCATGTTAATCTATTAATATGAAAACTATTGTATTAATCTTACATGTTAGTTCATAATAAATGCAAGAACCTTCTAATTCACGGATTGAAAATCAACTTTTATAAGAGAATAGGTTTAAAGAAACGCTTCTTTTTCTTGAACTACAAAAAGTGAGGTTCTTAAAGTTACTACTAAAATTAGTATGTGTTATTTTGGATCTTGAAAATGAATATATATTCTTGATATAGAAGCGTGGTAGTAAAAACAGAATATTCTTTGACTTACTATAGTATTCAAAAAATTTAGAAAAATAATTATATTTTTTAATCAACAGATATTTCAAATTATTAGATCTATTTTAACCTATCCATGATACTAATACTCTTTTTAGTCAAAAGTAAAATAGTAACTTTTTTTAAATAAAAACAACATTAAAATTTGAAATTTAGTACTTGTTTGGTGTTATTGTGATTTTCGGTTTTTGTTTCTTATTTTTATAAACATAGAAATCAATAAAAACAGTACAGAAATCGAAAAAGACAACATACTAATATAATACAGAAATTTAAAAAATAATACAAAAACCAATACAAACAGCATAGAAATTAATACACATACACAAAAATAAAAATTAAAAATAGAAACGAGATGTGACGTAACGTGATACCAAATGTGGCATAACATTTTCATATATCTCACCTATTGTTACACTAATTTATTACAAGTTTAGGTAATACATTTTCATTCAATGGATTTAAATAAATAATTCAGGATTTAATTTTAATAATAGATAAACAATTGGAAATTAATTATGAAATTCAAATATTAAGGTGCTATATCAGTAAAACTTCCAACTAATGTTTAATTGCATAATTGAATAGTTAAGAGTCAATTCCATCCAAAGTTAATAGAATTTGAAGCATCTAAAGCATCATCAATTAGTTATTTGTTTTGATATTTAGAATAATTTGCGTTTTAGCCCTAATCAAATATCCATCAAACCTAGGATAACAATAAAAATAATATTTATATTAGTGTTTGCTTATTTAGAAACATTAAGAAAGAGATGAAAGAACCAAAAAGGAAAAACAGAAGTTTCACGCGTGCCAACATTAGCTGGTGGTATGTGTGTAATGTATAGCGAGAGAGGAGCACTCACGTGTGTTAAGGTTTATATATAGCGCATGAAGAGAAGGGAACGCACTCAATATGAGTAGTGGACAAGCAACAAAAGGGTAGTCAAGTTCATACTTACAATGTTCTTCGACAAATTTGGTGTAATAGCTTAGCAAATATTAGTGTAGACAAAGAGTAAGGTGTGGGGGATTATTGTTTCTTGCACTTTAGGCAAAAATAGAAACAGGGTATATTGGGGCAGAGAGTGAGTGTTGCAGAGAGTGAAACTGAGATGGGTAGTGAGGCAGTGGATCATTCATCATCATCATCATCATCAAAGTTCAGGAGAATTTGTGTGTTTTGTGGGAGTAGCCAAGGGAAGAAGACGAGTTACCAGGAGGCTGCTATTGAGCTTGGAAGGGAACTGGTATCAGTTTACAACTTTTTAACTATTTCAATGGAGATTTTGGCGTGTGTTCTGCCTGTTATTTTCTGGAAGCTTCAATAGCTTATTGTGATTCGTTGCTTAGACATGAAAAACTATTTGCTAGGCATGTAAAGGAAGTTTCTTGGAGTTTTATTCCACTCTGGAAGCTTGTAGTGTGCTTATTCTGTTTACAAGTTGCTTGTAACTTGTCCTATTGACTGACATTACGTTTCTGTAACTTTTCCTTGGCACTCGGACAAATTTTCACCCTGTTCTGGAGTTTTCTGTGTAACCCTCAATCCTTTTTTCTTCCTCATAAGAAAATAAACTCCTCTTATGCATTTAGTAGTCGTACGAGAAAGTTTAATCTAGTTGAATGCAGGCGAAAGCTACAAAACTTTTGAAAGAGGATAAAGAATGTATATCCCAGTATATTCTCACGTTAAAAACTATGATTTTGTACCTAAAAATTGTTTCAATTTTGATTCCATGAACAGAATATAATCATCACCTGTTTGCAGGTCTCTAGAAACATTGATTTGGTCTATGGAGGGGGCAGCATAGGTTTGATGGGGTTGGTCTCCCAAGCTGTTCATGATGGCGGTCGACATGTTATCGGGTAATTCTAACATAGTCTGTAATGGATGAAAGAGATTAAGAAACAAAAACAATGAGGTTGGCTATGTTCCGATTACTGTTTTTCGTTCTCTTAAACTGATTTTTTGTCATCTTATTGTCTTCCTGCAGGGTTATTCCCAAGACGCTCATGCCTCGAGAGGTATGTCTGCTAGAGCTGAAAAAAGACTTCTACCTTTTCTTATTATGTTCCTTAAAAAGCCTGAAACTTTTCATCACTTCGCTTTTTTAATAAGCTGTGCTGGTACAGATCTTTGGACTTCTACTTTCCTGGCTTTTCTTTTCAAATCTATTATTTTCATGTTTTGTTTTTGACTACTTGTTTTCACACTTCCCTTCTTTTAACGACCTTCATATAGGTTTTTTCCTTCATTTTTCCTATTTATCTTTTACTCTGCCTTTTACTTGTCCAGTTTTGTCTCAACTAATTCCTTTTTTTAATATATATCCCATCAACAAAAGTTTGTGTTTCTGAGTACACTTCAAAGCCTTGATCATGATCTTCTTCATGTACTTACCACTTGGTTAACTCATTTTTTCACATATGGAGCTTTCTCTTTCTGTTGGTTTACTTTTCTATTTGTATGTTTATTCTGAGTATCACTTTTTTCGGATCTTTTCTTCTTTTAGTTTCTCTTTTGCTATTTCATTAACTAGTCCAAAATGTTGACGGATAATAAGTTGCTGAAGAATTGAACTGTTGGGATTAACTCCACTGTTTCTGCAGCAATCATCATTGCTTGGTTGCAGAAAACTCCAAATTCTTATCTCTATCCCTGTCTCCAGTGATGCTCGCTTTTTTTATTGATTTCTTCTACGACTTTTAATTGCAGTTAACTGGTGAAACAGTAGGGGAAGTGAAGGCTGTTGCCGGTATGCATCAAAGAAAAGCTGAGATGGCTAAACATTCAGATGCATTCATTGCGTTGCCAGGTTTGTATAAGCCCTAACTTTCAGTTAGAACGACTATAAGGACAAATAATGAGTCCATTCTTTCACTAATTTAAATATGAAACATTCGTCATATTCACGCTTTGATCCATCAGAAGATTGCTAAGAACTATACTTTCTTTGAATCATTGCTTCCTAGTCTTTTGTGGATTCTTCCCCACCTAAAAACTAAAATATGACAAAAAGCCAAAAATGTTTTAGCAGATAGAGAATATGTTAAGCCGAACAATAAACACCCATCTTTATAGGCCTTAAAGACTCATGAGAAAAGTTACTTGGTTATGTTCCTTTTAGGAAATATAAAGATCCATTGTCCATCCTAAATAGTAGTACATAAATCAATTTTAGACCACTTAGTGGTTGTGCTTCTCTCTTTAAAATTCTTGATCTGTATTCTGACATTTCTTCACTTTTAAAGTTTTTCTTGTTAATCATTCCTGATCACAGAAGTGAAGCTTCTTTCCATTTTTTCACAAATTTAGGAAGAAAGGAACTATGCCGTATTAGTAGGAGATGAAACTTTCAAGAGGAAGCAGTTGCTTTTGATACCAAAAATGGTTTCTGCCAATCCTGGGAAAACAGCACTTTAATGCCTAAAATTAACACAGCCTTTTGAACTTCTTTTCAGAAATGTCTACACAGCAAGCTATAACCATGATTATAAAGCAGCGTTTAAGACCCTATACTTGACCCGTCAACTTCTCACACCGACAAACTAGAGCTGCAAATGCATCCTGTTTGCCTGGTTCATGTTCTCCATTCTTAACGTTTGGCCAAACGTTTCCTCGTTACTTCTATAGCCTGTAATGCTACTGCAACTTTTATTTCGTAGCATATTAACAGCAAAGAGTAAAGGACACAACAGACAGATTTCTACCATATAGTACTGGTCAACTACTGACTCCACCTACCACGTAATGATTTCATCCCTTTAAGCCACTATTATCAAACTTTCAAAAGATTTGCAAAATAGAAGACACGGTGGATAAAACAGTCAATTTATATTTATATGGTCTCCTTATCATGTCATGGAATCCCCACAAGCCACGGCCATAGAAATAAAAGTCATATTTCCGTAGCATGAGAAGATAAGAGCCATTATGACCTGCATAGGTGGCGGATGCTTGTGCCCGTGTTTCCAAATGGTTGCATTAAAGATCTGGTTTAGGATAAGGGAAGAATCCTTGACCACCCTTCTCTTCCCAACCCAATCAAAACTAGGAAAATGGTTCAGATAACTTTTCGGAAATAAACATTAGTCAGCATGATGTGTTGACAAATTGTGCAGATAATAGACCAGTTTCTTTGATCTTCTGTTAAATGGCCTCTTGGTGAGAGATTAGGGATTAATTGTGTACAAAATGCATCCCTTACAGGTGGCTATGGGACGCTTGAAGAGTTACTTGAAGTGATAACATGGGCTCAGCTTGGGATACATGATAAACCGGTAAAGATTCATGCTTGCACTGGTACTTGTTTGTTAATCATCATTAGATTAATATTTTCTCAAAAAAAAAAAAAAATAGAATACCATTTTTCCTCTGCATTACTTTCTAGAGATTAATAGCGTCTGACATTGAAGGTTGGCTTGTTAAACGTTGATGGATACTACAATTCTCTACTCTCGTTCATTGACAAAGCTGTGGAGGAAGGATTCATAAATCCTAGTGCACGTACTATTATTATTTCTGCTCCAACAGCAACGGAGTTGGTGAAGAAATTAGAGGTAAAATTACAAAGATTAATGTCATATTTGTCATATCAATGTTTACTGCACTGTATTCAAGTATTGACGGGTAGTATTATGATTTTTCTTACTTTTACATGATATTTAGGAGTATGTACCTTCTCATGAAGGAGTTGCTTCAAGATCGAGTTGGGAAATGGAACAGCTGAGCTACTCTGAAGAATTCTGATATTCCTCGATGATAAAGGGAATTACTGCTGAATTAAAAAAGTAGAAGCCGGAAGTGGAAAGAACTAATTTTTGATGATCTTGGTGTTTCTGTCAATGGGGAATTCTTTCTGTAAATTAACCTGAATATGCTAAGTTTCCTATTACTCAAGTTTCTTTCTAAATATGATTTGTCTGTTATTTAGTTGTAAGTATCAAAGGCTTAAGAACATTCCCATGTTAGATGTTGACTAATCAGAATGTTAACTATCTTTCCCTTCCTATATCTTCTCCATCGATGTTCATCACTTTCCTTTAATCCTTTATCCTTTTCTACATACCATTTTGTTTCCTCTTCATCACTATATTTCTCTTTCCCTTTCTGAATTTCTCAAGTACATGACAGTGTCGACAAAAAAAAACAGATGAGTACAATAACAAGAGGGAAATGTTGCAAGTATTTGTACCTCCTATAAGCCACTAACCCTGTTCATTTTACTGACAAAAAATGTGCTGAAATCAGTGAAGAAAAGTACAAATAATTGGGATCATCAAGTTTTCAGGTCAAGCGACGTCCAAATTAAGGAATTTATAGTTATGAGGATGGTTTTATAGTCATTCTTGCATAAATCTTGAAGAAACTCCGCTTTGCATGTGGATGAGTCATCAATCACTGACTGGTGGATTTCTTTGTTGGAACTGTTAGTAAGATTGGTTAGTAAGATCTTAAAAGGCCAAATCGTAAAAGTGTTGGTAAGCTTTAGTCGATTCTTGACATGTGGATCAATATAAAATGATATGTTTGAACATGGGAAGAAAATGAAGACTTGCTAATAATCGAGACAAAAGTGAAAAGTGTCAGCAAAATCTCGAAACTAGGTGAGATGGTTGAACACAAAGTACTAAATAGCTGATATAACTTAAAAAGATGTGGTCTTTGTCACCTTAAATGTGGCTCTGAATTGAGCACAAGTCATATTTTTTACTACAGAGAAAATGAGAGAGAGGAAGCCAGAACAAAACAATCAGTCATCCGTGAAGCAGAAGCACAGATCCAATACAAAAAAACGAAAGGAAACCAATGAGGAGAAGCAAAGTGTCTAACAATGAATTGAACATGAAGGGGACCATCTTGTCTGTCCAACAGACATGTTATTGAGTCCAAGTTTTCAAGTACTTGTTTTGCTGTTAAGGTTTTGTGGGAGTCGAGACAAGGACAGTAGATAGGGCCTAAATCAACCAACGACCGGTAACGGAAGCAAAGGGCCAGGCTAAGGTCATTGATACTGAAATGAGATGGGCGTTCATAGCTTGGCTTAAGAAAAGGGACCCAACGTCATCAACCAAATGGGACAAATTACATGTGTCACAGGGGCCACAGGTTAGGAGCAAACGAATCACCAATTCAAGTGTGATGAGCTGCAATGGTCATCATTTCAGGAAAAAGTATGATACCTTGGGGAACTTGACGCATTTTCGCTTCATCAATTGTTTGTGGTTGATGGGATTGATTTATACATCTGGGTTATCAACTCGAAAGGTATTCGGTGGTTGGAAGTCCAAATGCGGAGGGCTTTGGGTTTTGAGTTGGCTGCCTGATACCAACGTGACTCGACTTCCATCAGCCTAACCATTCTTGATCAACCTTCCGATGCCATTCATGTCGCTTTACAGATTCCATATGCCTTGGTATCTAATCATTTCCAGTACTAACTGAAAATTATTCAATTTCAACATATCATAACAACAGTAGCACTAATATTATTGCACTGCAGTCGGGTTGTTGTCCGATTGTAGGGAAATAATTTTTGACAAGAAACACCCACAATCTTTGACCTGCACAAAAGGCCGAGAAAGATAAAGAAGGGACAAAATCAATCAACTCATGCCATAGAGATGGGAAATTTCACGGTATTCACATACATGAAAATTACCAAACTTCGAGGATGTATTATAAAATATAAATAATTTAAGGGATTGATATTGTTTGTCGGTAAAAATCGTTGTTATTGTTTGTCAACAAATATCGTTGTGATCAATATTTTTTTTCCGTATCTATCATTTTTATCTTGATAAAATATTATTTTATATTTTATAGAATGTTTTCGAATTCTTTGATGCTCTATTGGTCATAAAAAGTTTGTGGTTCTCATATCTTTACTATAGTGTTTTCTACTTGAACACTCATCTTGTATTCTGTAGTGCATGCTTGAGTATTAAGATATTGTAAATCATCTTCTCTCGAACCTTCAATTATTCGTTAAATGCTCTTATTGTTGCTTGAAGTTCTCTCTCTTAAGGTTTTAATATGTTCGAACAAAGAAACTATAGCCTTATTCGTTGACATTAGAGGTTCAAGAATTACCTCTATTCTAATAATTCTACCCATCAGAATTACTTCTGCTAGCCATCGCTTTAGACTCTAATACCAGTTGTTATAAAGGCCTTTTAGGTTGTCAAACTTTAATGCAAATTGCGTCTATTTTTGCACGGTAATCTCACTTAGCTCTACTTAAACAAGATTCAGCCTTTCCCATATGCGAATGTCGTCAAACAGATCGTCTTGTTCTCAAACACCTTACACACACACACACTTATATTTAAGTGTTTCACTCACATACAAAAGCACACGAGTATATAACAAGAGAAAGGAAAATAACAAGGGAGAATATATAACCGAAACTAACTTTTTATTAACTTCTCACAAAATGTCAATAAAAGAAACAAGTACTTCCTTATCGAAGCACTTTATGAGAACTCTCTACTTGAAGCCTTTACAAGAGAACTCCCTCAAAAGCCCTAAACGCTCAAACTTGTTTTTCCTCTTGAATGAATGACTAAATGAATTGAGGTCTAATCCTAATAAATTATTTATAGGCACTCTTACTTTGAAAGTAAGTACAATATAACTAGGACTCTCATATTCTAATTTATCCTAATAATTAATAACACATCACCCTCACCAATAGGAAGACATCCCCTTCCTCATATGACTCTTTTCATTGGCTGCATTACATCATATCTAATAAGACAAAAATTACATACCAACTTGGAAGATTGCATCCTTATCCTTGAAGATCTCCTTTATCTTCAAATAATTCCTCCACATAGTCTTTATCTCTTAAAGTTGATGTTTATCACATTGTGTTTGTCAAGTTGATCCTCGCCATATCATTATATGTCACATCATCCACAATTGTCGTGCCATTGCTGATGTGTTTTCAAAGTTATCAAGTTCTATCTGCACATAAGTCGATCAATGCACGTCTATGATCAAGTCCATCTTTCATGATCAAGCTTACTCATTGTGCAGTCTTTTCATTCCATAACTAAGTACAAGTCATAATCTGAGTTAGTATAAAACCTCGCAGAATTTACATACCTTCAACCTTTCTCACCAAAGTCAAGTGCCTTTATGTACTTTTTATATATTCTTGAGTTTTGCATGCCTTTGCGTACTCTCGTGCATCTTTAGGTCTCACATGACTTAATTTACCAATTGTATACGGGTTCGCTTCTTAATCTCATGTCTCGTAGAAGATTTTTGTTAATGCATGCCTATATATCCCCATGCATATCGAATCTTACCTACTCTTGAGATATTTACCAATACATCCCACATCGCTCACCTACTCACAAATTTCTAAGGCTTTACCTGCCTACTTGTAAGATTTTACCTTATTCCATCATCATCACATCTTCCTTATGCCGATTCGCATGCCAAGCATTAGCCAAGACTTGCCAACACTTGCACGTTCTCATAGCTTGAACTTAGAGGTCTAACAAATTATCCCACTAGAAGAATTTGATGCCCTCATTGAAATAATCTATGGGTACTTCTCTACAATTAATTCCCTCGAAGACTCCTTTACCGACTCTCAAAAACTAGAACAAGCGTTCTCATCCATAGGGACATTATTCATTTATCAAGTCCCCATTTCATCAAGTTTGTCTTTGCTTCTGCATGGCACTCCTTTATAAAGCTCATTGCGCCCAATAAAGACAAGCTACAGATGCCTCTTTCTGTTGAGTCATTTTCATCACCTTGATCCTTTGTAATTATGGAATTGATATGCTCCTCACCCTTCTTTCGCTTTAGCATTCTCATGCTTAATGTGGCTTTTCTCAAATGAACATGCAATCTTCCCCTTTGATTGCTTCTTTTTCTGGCATTAAGAAGAGTCTCCCACATTCTCTTTGCTTTTTTCATTATCATCATGGGTTCTACCATTCTTCTTACCCTCTCCACTAGGTCAAGTTGGTGGTATTAATTAGAGATCTACCGAGGCATTTGTTACCACTATTGCATTAGGGAGGTCCTTTATATTTTGCCCCCAAAGCTCTAATTGTGCCTAACCTTATAAGCCACTGATGAAGTTGAACAACTATCCTCTTTCGACATTTTCTGCATGTCTAATATCACATATGTGAATTTCCTCACATACTCCCGTACCGAACTGTCTAGATTCAACCTCTTCAAAGCTTCCCTTACAAACCATGAAATTTTATTGGGGAGGAACCAGTCTATTACCTATTTCTTCAACTTCTCCCGTTTATTTATAGGAAGACTATCCGTATTGATATTGTTTAAGGTCTACGTTTTCTTCTACAGCTTAGCATTACCTACCACATACATTGTTGCAATTGACACCTTCTCTAGTTCATCACCTTTGCCACTATAAAGTACTGCTCTATATCTCATAAAAAGTTCTCCAGCTCCTTAGCACTCCACTTACCATCAAAAACTTATGGCTCTCATACTTTCACCATAATGCTTTCCACTCAAACATTAGTCTTATGCCTTGCCAATGCATGCTTGAGTATTAAGAGATTGTAGCTCATCTCTTTTCGAGCCTTTAACTATTCATCGAGTGCTCTCATTGTTGTTTGAAACTCCCTTTCCAATACTTAATATGTTCTAACAAAAGAACTACACTCTCATCTGTCAAGGCTAGAGGTTTAAGAATTGCCTCTATTCTAATAAACCTGTCTGTCAAATTACTTTCACTAGCCTTCTCTTTAGACTTTAATACTAGTTGTTACAAAGGCTTTTTTGCTCGTCGAACTTTAATGTAAGTTACGCTTACCATTACACGGAAATCTCACTTAAGTCCACTTAAGTAAGATTCGGCCTTTCTCACATGCAAATGTTACCAAACAAGTTCTCTTATTCTTGAAAACCTTACATATGTAGCTGTGTTTAAGTGTTTCACTCACACACAAAAATACACAAGCCTATAACAAGAGAAAAGAAAGCAACAAGAGAGAATATATAGCCAAAACCAACCTTTCATTAACTCTTTATAAAATGTCAACAAAATGAATAAGAACCTTCTTTCAAAGTACTTTACAAGAACTCTTTATTCAAATTCCTTACGAGAGAAATTCTCTAAAAGCTCTCAACTCTCAAAGTTGTCTCTCCTCCTGAATGAATGACTGAATGAAATGAGCTCTAGCTCTAATAAGCTATTTATAGGCTGTCTTGCTTGGAAATCAAGTGCAAGATAACTTAGGCCATGTTTACTTCAGCTTTGATTTTTTGTTTTGGCTTTCTGTTTTTCTAAACACAAAAATCAAAAAAGAAAATACACTAATACAGCACAAAAATTAAAAAAGAAAATATAATAACTAATACAAAAACACAACAACCATAACATAAAACTACAACTCACAACCCAACTAAACATACCCTAAGACTCTCATATTTTAGTTTATCCCAACAACTACGAGTACATCACCCCGACCAATAAAAAGACACCCCCTTCCCCGTAGGACTCTTATAATTGGCTACATTAAATTATATTTAACACGATAAAGATTACATATGAACTTGGAAGATTGCATCCTTATCCTTGAAGTTCTCTATTATCTTTAGATAAATCTCCTACATGGTTTTTATCTCTTAGAGTTGATATTTATCAAAATGTGATCTTCAAGATGATCCTCACTACAACATCATGTGCTACATCATCCATAATTGTTATGTCATTGCTAATGTGTTTTCCAAGGCCTACCTACATATAAGTCCATCAATACACATCTATGGTTATGTTCATCTTCCATGATCAAGTTCATTCATAGTGCAATCTCATCGTTCCAAGACTAAGTACAAATCATAATATGAGTTAACGTAAAATCTCACAAAATTTACATACCTTCGACCTTTCTCATTAAAGTCAAGTACCTGCATGCGCTCTAGCACATCCTTGAGTTTTGCATGCCTTTGTGTACTCTTGGTCATCCTTAAGTCTCGCATGACTTAGTTCGCCAACTGTGTGCGGCTTCGCATCAGAACTTGCGTCTCGTCGAAAATTTTCGTCAATGTGCGCCTACATATACCCACGCTATCAAATATCGTCTACTCTCCAAATCTTCACCAATACATCCCACAACGGCTACCTATTCACAAGTTTATAAGGCTTTACTCGCCTATTCGCAAGAATTTATCTTATTCCCTCGTTAACTTGCCTTTCTTGTATCGACTCGCGTGCCAAACCTTGGCCAAAGTTCACCAACATTATGTATTATACAATAATTTAAACCTCAATTATAACTTATTTCAGGGATTGTTATTATTTGTTAGCAAACTATATATATATAATAAATTAAAGCAAATCGCTTTTCATTTTATGGTTTATAATATTATCAATTTTCAAATATGTGTTATTAAATTTTAATTTGTGTAAAAGGAATAAAATTTCTGCAAGTTGGTGAACAAACTAAAAAATTTTAACTTGTGGAACAACAAAATAATTTGTAAGTGATTGTTTTATCATTAAAGATGTATACAAAAATTGAATGAATCTATAACCATTGTAATTGAGATTTTCTTACAATGATATCAAAGTAAGGATTTATTATGCATTTTGAAAAATAATAGGTAAAATTTATATGAGATATTAGTATTTAAAAGAATTATTGTATATGTGAAATTATGTTTATTTTAAAAGAAATGTTTGAATTTTTCAAAGTATTCAAATTTACTAAAAATATAAAATTAAAATTTGTTTGTGATATCAATATAAACAATTATTAAAAATTTTAAAAATTTTATCCTCTTTATATGGAATATTTATTGTTTTAATGAGGTTTTGAATATGGCCAGAGGGAATTTTTTTATAATATTTTGCCATGTATTAAAATTTCTGTTTGCATAATGAAAAGAAACATATGAAACATGTGCTTAGTCATATTCTATTGTACTATAGATATCATATGCCTAAATATCCTCTTACAACGACTATGGAGTTAAGATTGTTGTAAGAAGATTGTCATAAATTTGATTGTTATCAATTTGAATGGCTAATGTTTAACTATTCTACCATTCCTTTTTACTTGTGTTTGCCAGTGTTAAGAGGGTCACAATGGCTAAATTAAAAAAAAACACAGAAAAGACAAATCTAAAAGAACAATCAGTTGTCGATGACTGAGGGAGTTGCATGAGGAGCGACGGAGATGTGGTCTAGTTAATAGTTGTGGAGGACATTGCAAAGGGCTAGAAAAACTTAGGCGAGAGGGGGGAAAATAAAAGAAAAGGAACAAAGAAAATGAAAACAAAAACAAAAACAAAATGCAGCTTGATGAAGAAGAACTACATGGGTCTCATCTGATCAAAATATGAATGCACGCGCCCTAACAGGAGCTCCTCCTTTGTTTTTCTTTAAATATATTAAAGAGGATGATTATAGGGCCCGCGTGGGAGCCCCTACTTCCCCCCCCCCCTCCCCCCTCTCTTCTCACCGTAAAGGGGGCAATGAAAGGTCAAAAAAGGCCCCGTAGTTTTAGCGTTTATTTAATATAAAGATATAAAATATTATTATTTTAAAGAAAAATAAGAAATAAAAACAAATATATTATAAAATTAGAAATATATTTTCTATTTATAATGAATTAATTTGTTTAATTGAACAAAAAATAATTAGAAATAAATTTTCTAATTAAAAGAAACTAATTAGTTTAACTAAACATAGTTATAAATAAGTTGTTAATTAGATAAAATTAGAAATAAATTTATAATTAAAATAAACTAATTTGCTTAGATAAATAAACATTTTTATTAGAAATGAGATTCTAATTAGAATAACATTAAAATTTAATTTTAATTTAATTAAACCATTTTTTAGTTAAATAAAATTTTAAAAAGTTTTCATTTAGAATAATATGAATTTTTGTTTTTCAGTTAATATAAACTAATTTATTTAGTTAAAAAAATAAATAGTAGATTTCTAATTAAAATAAATAAATAAATATAGTTAATAATAATAAATTAGAAATAAATTTCTAATTAAAACAAAATTAGAAATGAGTTTTTAAATAAAATAAATTGATTCATTTAGTTGAACGTAAATTAGAAATAAATTCCTAATATTGTCAATAACTTGAATTATTTAATATTTTATGAACATAAGTTCATTTTTTATTAGACAAAATTATTTATTTATTTTCTAATTTTTTAGATTTATAAATGATCCTCTAATTTCGAAAAAAAAATTATTTAAATGTTCATATTAAAGAGGACACTCAAACTTCTCCAAACTTTAACATAGATGAGACGTGTCATTATCTTGTTAGCGCAGTTATTTAATATGCGTGGAAGACCTAACATAACACTTTCTCAAAATCAATAATATAATACAAGAGTTGTACTTTAAAAATTGTTTGGCTTATACACAAGTTAAAATAAAGTACGTGGCCTTATTTTTAACATAGCCTCAAACTAAAAGTGAACTTTTAAGAATGCTTTAAAATATGAAAATATCTAATACGAAAACGTATAGTTGGCTAATGATAGCATTTATGAATGAAACTCAAAAAGGGGAATTGATAAGGACCTTGTATAGACCTCCTAATGGAAATCGTATAAATTATTTCATATCGAACTTGATGAATCTTGTCGCATGAACTCGTTAACTCTATTCTACATAAGTTTCATTACTTATAGGTAATAAGTATGTTATAATGAACTATATGTAATATGATCATTTATAAATACACAAGCTTAATATTTATTGAATATGTTACATATGTTATACATAAGAATTCGTATGGAGTATGAAAATTGGTATTCAATTATTGTATGAATGATAATTGAACACATAAGTAATCTTTCGATTTCATAAGCAATTTCAATTCAATTATTCTCTCTATAAATGATTTGTATGAAATTAATATTCATATATATATATCTTTCTTTTTATAAAAACGTTGTGTTTCAACAATGACTACTAATTCAAAGAAAATTATTGTTGAATTTAATAAGGGTGAAAAATTAAACGGCAACAATTATGAAATTTGAAACATGAAAATGCAATATACATTAGAATAGTAACAAGCTCTAGAACCACTAAACATAACTATAGATGTTTTTTAGGAGGGCAATATGGACCAACAAAAAAGTGATCATAATGTATACGAGCTATGTAAGAAAACGAATTCATTGACCCGTATTACAATGCAAAGTAGTATGAATGATGATCTCATGCGTGAGTTTCGTAAGAACAAAATCGCTAAGAACATGTTGTCTGTATTAGTTGCATGATTTGAAGGTATCTCAGTAACCAAAGTGAGGTTACTCACTATCACATTTGACATATATAAGAAGCTCTCTGATCAAACAATACAAAAGCATCTAAGGCAAATGTTAAATATGATAAATGAGTCGCGAGATATTGATCATAAACTATTAGATAAGCAATACTTGTAAGTAGTGATTCACTCTTTACCTTAGATTTGGGGCCATGTGATGATGCAGTTAGTTCATAATGAAAGCATTAGGATAATGGAAGATGTTACGAAGCATCTCATATTAAAGAAAGAATGACTTGAAGCCTCAAACACATTTTCTAAGATATACACAATTGGTTCTGACTTATATAGAGGTAAGAATAGGAAACGTAATCATCATAGTAAACTCAAACGGAAAAAAAAGAAGAAGAAAAGATTCAATTACTTTCATTAGGGCTTTAAGAAGGAATTTAAGAAGGTCAAGTGAAATTAGCATAAAAAGTGAAAGCATCCCTTCAAGAAGAAGAACATAAAAAGGATTAAATGCTATAACTGTGATAATAAAGATCATTTTGCTGAAATTGTATTGAATCTAAAAAGGTAAAATATTATAATATAGACATTTGATTAATGAATGTTTTTTATTTGGTTTTTCTAACTGAATCACATCTTTTGTAGATTATAGATTCAAGAGTAATCAACCATGTAGTAAAGTATGAAGATGCCCTTTTCAAGTTCTAAGAAATCTAACTTGGAATATGATGACTTTATATAAATGATAATTCCAAAGTTATTGTACAAGGGAGAAGCATATACAAATTAGACATACATGATGGTTGACCCCTCATCCTACATAAAGTAATGTATGCTCCACATATTTGATGGAATCTTCTTTTTATATTGATATTAGTTAGATCTGAATTTGATGTAAGCTTTTACAATAATGGAATGGATTTGTACCTTAGAATCATTTATTATGGTCATAGTTTTATATTTGATATTTTTATTATACTAGAGATATTGCTAATGCAAATAATAATATTAGTTATTCATTATTACATCATTTAGTAATTCCAACATTGAAACAATTTTATTACATGTTAAACTTTGTTGTATTGATCAAAATTGAATAAGTATATTGGTTAAAAAAGTCCTTTTATGTAATTTAAATTAGGTAGATCTACTTATGTGTGAACATTGTCTAGTTAGTAAAATGACAAGAAAGTCATTTGGAAAGGAAACACGAGCTTTATATCCATTGTAATTAGTTTATTATGGCATCTGTAATTCAATAAATATAACGGCAAAACATAGGGCAGTGTATATCATCACTTTCATAGATGAAAATTCTTGGTATGGTCATATCTACTTAATTTATCACAAATCAAAAGCATTAAATTGTTTTACAAAGTATATGAATTTATTTGAGAATCAATTAGATAGGAAGATAAAAGTAGTATGAGTTAATATAAAACAAGAATACTTATTTGATAATTTCAAGATTCTATGTGATGAAATAAAAATAAAAGGTAATTGACTATTCCTTGAATTCCATAATAAAATAAATTTGTCAAAAGATGACATAGAACATTATTAAATGATTAAGTTTATGATGAGACAAGCAAATTTATCAATTACTTTTTAGGATGATATGTTGCTGATAGCCACTTATGTACTTAATTGAGTGCCTACAAAATCAGTTTCAAGTACTCTGTATGAGTTATAGACAGATAGAAAACTTGACACCCAAGAAAGAATAGAAGTATTTTCCTTAGATACTCATAACACTAAAAAAGATATGTATTTATAGGTGAACGCAATAGTGAATGAGTCACTAAATTTGAGTCACAAGATGTAATACACCTAGAGAATAATTTTTCAAAATAGGGTGAAATAGGAAAACACCTATTTATATATGATACTTTCGATTAGCATGATTCTATTATGAGGAATCAAGAAAGGAAACTTTAATTCAGTGGGAGTAATTTAAACATGAAAGAATTAACTTAAAATCAATTCATGTTGCAGTCCAATAAAATTTTATTTACGATGTTTGATCTAAATGTAAGTAATAAGATAAATAATGAATCTATTTCTGTATGAATCTCATATTATGACAAAGTAATTAAGAAATAATTCTCTGACTTCATTTTAAGATTAAAGGAAAAATTCATATGATCATCTTAGAAGAGAAAGATGAGCCAATGAATGTAAATGAAGTTCTTATTGGTCCTAATAAAGAAAAATGAACGAAAGCAATGAAATAAGAAATGACTTTGTTAAGCTCCAATTAAGTATACAACTTGGTGGGTTCCCTAAAGGGTAAAAAGTTATTAGGATGAACAAATGGGTTCTTAAAATAAAATGAAAAGCCGATTATAATAGAAAAAGATACAAGGCATGCCTTGTAGCTAAGAGATATATACAACATGAGGGAATTGATTAAGAAGAAATTTTTTTACTTGTTGTGAAGTTTGCTTCAATCCATATTATTCTAGCTATCGTAGCCAACATAGATCTTGAATTACATCAAATAGATGTAAAGATTAATTTTTTAAATGGAGAACTTGAAGAAAGAATCGATATGGTACAAGTCAATTTCATTAAGGTAGGTTAAGAAAATAAATTTATGTCAATTATTAAAGTTGATTTATGGCTTGAAGTAGTCTTTAAGATAATGATACATT